>JAUZST010000699.1:0-11133 GCA_034779995.1 Parotocinclus haroldoi
TTGGTCCAAATAAGCGAATAACATTACACATATATAATAGGATTTGTTTCGGTACTTTAGAATTCGGTCCAAATAAGCGGCTGGTCCCATTAACCAGATTCAACTGTATTTACTAGAGGCTATTTACTATGAGGCTATGAGAAATGTTCTGGTGGGAAACCCTGGGTTTTGACATTTAGGTGGATGTTAATGTGACCTGTAACGTTAATTTTTTTTGGCAGATTGTTGTAGAGCTGTCCTATTGCTGTACATATACTCTTCTTCTGATCATTGTTGAATTGTCTTCATTAGCTTTCCACCAAGAGAGAGTCGTGTGGGGACAAATCCAGGCAGCTTCGTGATGCTCAGCAGGATGCCAGAGACAAAGTGGAGGTACGGTGTCGAAGTGGCTCCTGTTCAAGTTTTGAATTACTTCTTTTAATGAATAGTAGTATGCGATCTAGTGTGAATTCATGTTATATAAGCTCTGGCACCTCTCCCCCTCTCCCTATCTTTGTCTGTGTCACTCTCTCTCTCTCTCTCTCTCTCTCTCTCTCTCTCTCTCTCTCTCTCTCTGTAGGAGACGGAGCGTGTGGTGCGTGAACTCAAGGCTCGAATCTCAGCGATGAAGGAGGAGAAGGAGCAGCTGAGTGCAGAGCGGCAGGAGCAGATCAAACAGAGAACCAAACTGGAGCTCAAAGCCAAAGATCTGCAGGATGAACTGGCAGGCAACAGTGAACAGAGGGTCAGCTCAGACAGACACACACATGCACAGAGACCTGAAATCTGGCAGCACTGCTGAAAACAGGACAGCTCTCACTGTGAATTAAGCGTTTTATGTGCGTGTCGTACATGCATGTGAATTTTGTTTTGGACAGGTATATCATATAGCCTTTATCTACTCAACTCTGCCCATAATTTATAATTGGTATAAATGGGTAGTAGTACTGTGTGTGACTGGTGCACAATTGGCATGGATTAAGATGTTGCATAAAGCCTGATGCCCTTGGGGGAGTGCTGGCAGGAAAAGCTGAACAGAGGGCTCAGAGGCCTGGTCTGCGTCACAGAATACACACAAACACACACCACACTAGACTATGATCCAGCACAACTCGAGCCAATGTGTGAGGATGTAGAGGATAAAGTGTTTTCAGTTTGGTGCAGAGATGGATGCACTCTGAGATCTAGACATTAAATACACAAACATACATGCGTATAGTTCTGATATGCTTTCTGTGGTCCGGTATATGCTTCTCCCATTTAAGTCATTCATGTTCTTGAATGGGCACGGTCTCATTTCAGAAACGGCTGCTCAAAGAGAGGCAGAAGCTACTGGAAAAGATCGAGGAGAAGCAGAAGGAGCTGCAGGAGACGGAGCCTAAATTTAACACTGTGAAAGAGAAAGAAGAGAAAGGCATCGCCAGGTGAAGTTCGCTTTCCCTCTGAATGTCTGTCCATCTTAAATAACTGTGTTAAAGTCTGTGTACACCTGACCCAGCATAGAAAGCTGAGGAATTAATTGTTGCTTAAATCCAGAGCCCTGGTCTGTGTCGCATGCCACCTGGTGGGAAGCAATGAGAACTCAAAAAGGGTCTTTATGGCTCATTTTGTCAGAGGCTGGACATTAACCGGAGTGAATTAATGGTGGTTCACAGTTCGGTGGTTCATATTGTGCTCTGGCAGGACTAGGTATAATTTAGGTTACTAGTTAATGAGGTGGATTCCACGGGCGAAGTGGCCCCAGTCTCGGGTCTTTGAAGGACTTGATGTGACTGGAACCTGATAGACTTCAGAGCAGTGAAAAACATGGAGGTGTTTGTTTTTCTTCCTTGCCATGTCTTCCTGGGTTACAGTGCCTACCCTGAGACGGGGGCAGGTAGTCAAACTAATGTATTTAATTTGGTTTTCAAAGCTAATGAAGTTATGGTATATTTGAAAATTTACAGTAATGTGCTTAGGTAATTTTAGCAATGGTATAATGACCCTATATTATTATTTATTCTCTTTATTACACTGCAATCAGCATATAAAGGGAATTTATATGCAGTATCCATCCCCTTTACGATACAGTGGCAAGTATTTAGTGTGATATCCTTTTACACTTGAGCAGTAGCAGCATCTGGTAGCTTCGTCGGGCCAAGTTGGCCCTTATGCAGTCTGACGAAATTTGATCAGGAGTGGTCTTTCTGGAAGGGTAGCAGCCAAGGAAACACGTTTCTTTGGAGGGGCAACATGGCGAAAAAGCTTAGCTATGCTAAAGATCGGTACTGTTACTGTTATTTACACAGTGTTGTCTAACAAATGTACAAGGCTAACAATGAAATTTAGGATTACGTCAGCGTTTGCTTTTCCTTTACTCTTGTGTTCATGCCTTCAGATTGGCCCAGGCCACTCAGGAGCGCACAGACCTGTATGCCAAGCAGGGCCGTGGCAGCCAGTTCACCTCCAAAGAGGAGAGGGACAAGTGGATCAAGAAGGAGCTTAAGTCCCTGGACCAGGCAATCAATGACAAGAAAAGGCAGATCGCCGCCATCAACAAAGACCTGGAGGACACAGAGGCCAACAAGGAGAAGAATCTGGAGCAGTATAATGTAGGAATCAGGGTCTCTCTGCTCTGTAGAACATTTTGGTCCTAAGTTTATAAACTAAAGATGTAGCTTTAATATACATGGAGTTATATTAAAAATGACAAATATGCCACTTATTGATGCATGCAAAATGAAAAGCAGTGGCTTTATTTGACATTGTATTTGAGGTTTGCTTTAGTTCTCTTGCTGCATTTGGACATCGCAGCTCACTAGGCATTCTGGTCAGATGTTTAGATGTTATTTAATTATTCATTCATTTGCAGAAATTGGACCAAGACCTGAATGAAGTGAAGACCCGGGTGGAGGAGTTGGATAAGAAATACTATGAGGTGAAGAACAGGAAGGATGAGCTGCAGAGTGAGAGAAAGTAAGTGCTGCGCTACCTCCCAAGCCCCCCCCACCTCGTGACTCACGGGCAGAGGCAGCCAGAGCCGAATGCCTTAAGGCCATCAGAGTCTGACATCAGGAGCAGCTGTCACATTACGCATATTGATTTGTTTTCTGCCTGTGACTCACCATAACGGAAAATCTGAGCCACTCCGTGCTCTGCCTCGCTCCCGCTTCAGCTTTACACCCTGAGTCATATAGTATAACGAGAGCTCATATGAATTCTGTGACTTTTCAGTTATTTGTGGAGGGAGGAGAATGCTGAGCAACAAGCCCTGGCAGCCAAGAGAGAGGATCTGGAGAAGAAACAGCAGTTACTGCGTGCAGCCACGGGAAAGGTGTCTTTCTCTCTCACTCACTCACACACACACACCCAGATTAGATGTAAACTAGGTAAAAACTAATTGCTGGTTAAAGACTTTTACTAATCCCACGTAGATCATACCTTTTTTTCTGACTGTATAACAGTCTCTCTTATAGCTCTCACTGTATCGCTGGGAAGCTACCTCTCATTCTGAGCATTTATGATGTGGGTGCTCCTCCAAGAATCAGCAGTAGCTGTCTGTGATTAGGGGAGGGGCACCCAGCACAAAGTGATGGGCAAATCAGCAACTTCACTTTCCCAAACTTCACTGTAACCAAACATAATTGTCTAAAAAAATAACGTGATTTAAATGAATCATAACAATAATTACAGGAGAAAACGCCACAGACAGAAAAATAATGTAAAATATGAAATCAGAAGTGTGCAGGACTTGCTGGAGGGGAGCATCTGGCCCCTCAATCCCTGAAGCTATACCTTTGTATGTCTAAAGATGGAGAATACATAGCACTGCATGGCCTGGTATCTCCCCATGACAACCATTTCGGCAGTTAATTAAAAGAACTTGGTTAACACACTACATTGATGACACACAAGGGTGGGTTTTCGTAGTTGTGTAGAATTAAAAAGTGAAGCTGCTGCCTTCTTGAATAATCGTTTTATATTCCGATGGCTTTGTTCACACTTATTATTCGTTACATAACCAGATATCTCACTTGGGCAGATGTAGATGAGGTGTTCCATGAATAGATCTGCATACATTTGCTGTAAATGGCTCTGTCTGCTCACAAACAGTCTGCCTCTGCCAACAGGCTATTCTGAACGGCATCGACAGCATTAATAAGGTTCTGGAACACTTCCGTCGGAAAGGCATCAACCAGCACGTCATTAATGGATACCATGGCATTGTCATGAACAACTTTGAGTGCGAGCCTGCTTTCTACACCTGTGTGGAGGTGACTGCCGGAACTAGGTGAGTCAAAAAAAGAGCTCAGTATTTTCACCTTTTATGTAAATATAAATACAGGATGAAGTGATTCTTTGTCGGTTGTTTCTCACTTCTGTTTGTTTGTCAGGTTGTTCTACCACATTGTAGAGACTGATGAAGTCAGCACTAAGATTCTGATGGAATTTAATAAGATGAACCTTCCTGGAGAGGTCACGTTCCTGCCCCTCAGCAAACTGGACGTCCGGGACACCGCATACCCTGAGACCAATGTACGGAAGCGCTCATTGTGGGGTGGGGTGTGGTGTGAGGGGCATGTTAATACTACTAATAATCATGGTAAAAAAATGTCCCCACAAGGATAGAAAGATGAGATGTTTTAACATGGTGGGGACCTCTAGCTAGTCCCCATGGGGACAGGAGCTTTGTTACAGAAACTGCAATTGATGTGTTTTTAGAAAAATCAAATGAGTCTCAAATATTTGCTATAGGTAACTGAGGTTAAGTTTTGGGTTAGGTGTAGAATTATTTAGCTACAGTAATCAATCATCCCACATGGACAGCATGATAGATTCCCTGTATTGGTGCATGCCTCCCTACCTTTGCTTCTACAGCAGCCTTTGTTCTCTTAAGATTGATTTGTAGTAGATTATGGAGCTTGAGCCTGAGGTCTTCAAATGGTTATCGATAAGGCCTGGAAACTGCCGTTTCAGTGCATTTTCAATGTGTCTGCTTTGGTCAAACTTTTGTGTAAATTCTCAAAGTTAGCAAACCAATTCTCTGTGAACATTTAAGTACAGAAACCGATATGTGTCAATATTGAGAGTCACTGGGATATCGATACAATTGTACTGCCACTGTAGAGAATTACAAAACGTTTATGGAGAATTCAGAATGTACAATTGATAGCAGAGCTCACTAAAAGATGACGCCAAGATGTCCCACAAACTTTTGTCTATGCAGAGTACCTTGAGTGCATTCATTATAGGTTTTGGAGAACTTATAGAACAGCATATGATGATGATGATGATTTCTATACTTTCTGGCATTGAACATATTTCTCCGTACGCCCTCCTTTTCTAGGATGCAATCCCAATGATCAGCAAACTGCGCTACAGCCCAAATTTTGATAAAGCCTTCAAGCATGTGTTTGGGAAGACCCTGATCTGCCGCAGTATGGAAGTTTCCACACAGCTGGCTCGAGCCTTCACCATGGATTGCATCACCTTGGAGGGTACGAGAGTGTGATCATTTTTAAAAACCGAAACCATGTTGTCTCTTACAAATTCAGAACTGCACATTGGCCAGACGAACTATCACGTAGAAAGGGGTTCAAAAAGCCATGCACAACATCATTAAGGACAAGGGGGAAGAAAGAGCAAACACAAAAGTGCCCTGCATCACTACTTTAAGCCATATCACTAGATACATCTATGGATATGCAGGAAAGAGGTAGAGATTTTGCTGAAATAAATGATGAATGTCTATATATTCTGCCATTCCAGTTATTAATTACTGAAACCATTCTTGGAACAAGGTACATTCTCATAGCATGTTTGGAAGGTTATTGCATGCTTCTAATCACGTTTTTATTTGTGTTTGCACATGCGTAGGTGACCAGGTGAGTCACCGTGGCGCTCTGACAGGTGGATATTATGACACACGCAAGTCTCGCCTGGAGCTTCAGAAGGACATGCGCAAAGCCGAGGAGGAGCTCTCTGAGCTGGAGGCAAAACTCAACGAAAACCTGCGCAGGAATATCGAACATATCCTTCCTGCTCTGTGACGTGGTCATGACTGTTTGTGCAAGTGTTTTGGGGAGGGGACAACTCGCTCCCCTCTTTGTGCCACAGTACTTTCCTGTGTAAGGGGAGGTGGTGTGACCTTGTGTGATTAAGAGGAGTTCATACTGGTGTGTGCGGAGTCTCTTAGCTGATTAACAGTGTGCCTCAGGCTGTCATTTTGTGATTGCTGTGTGAAGCAATAGGGGATAGAGAGAGTAAGGATGCAGTGTTGAGGGGAGCTAGTGTGATTCTGTACCCTCTTGGTAAAGGCAGAGTAAAATGTGTGAATACGTCTACGGTTCAACTGCCTGTAGTATTTATTTATAATGATACTTGCATAGTAAAATTTCCAGTGGATATTAAGAGTAAGATGTTTTCGTTCCTGCAGTTGAGCATCAGCATTTAATTTAGAAAGTATGTTTAATATGTTAGGTTGCATACATTAGTTGTAGATGTCAAAGGAGGCTTTAAGCTTGGACGTTTCTTGTTGAGCATTGTTTTGACATTAATCCCTCATGGTGAGTAGAGTCAACTCAGTAAAGTGAATCCTTAGTACTGTCAGTATGATTAAGGTCATTTTGCGAATGAATCACTGAGTCGACTCGTTATTGAACAGAATTAAACCTGAATTTACTCTTAAGTTGATTTGGAAACAGGAGGGATGTATTTTAGAATTCACTTCTCATTCTCCGGCCCTCTCTCTCTCCTCTCTCTCTCTCTCTCAATCCATCTTTATCTCTCAATCTCTGTCGTCATCTTTGTCTGTGCTATTCATAGAACCCCATTCAGAATCTCCAGGGTAAGATGGTTGCATAGCCACGCTGTCTCGCAGCTCTATTCTACTGTTCATAGCTTAACAGCTCACTGCTTAGCTATTTATGGAACAGAGCAGTCGAATCTGTGGCACAAAGCATTCCTACCATGGAAGTTAATTGTATACGTCTATAAATACAGATTTAAGTGCTAATGTATTGTTTTATAATGGTTCTGCACTTCTACATAACATGCATACATGTTTTATAATGGTTCTAGGCCCTCTACAAAGAGGTATGTGATGGTTTTACGAATGGCTTTAGGTCCCAAACAAATAGGATCCATCCTTGACTCCTGCAAACGCATCAATAACGAGATCGATCAGCTGATGAACCAGATGCAGCAGATTGAGACTCAGCAGAGGAAGTTCAAGGCATCCAGGGACAGCATTCTGTCCGAGATGAAGATGCTCAAGGAAAAGAGGCAGCAGTCTGAGAAAACCTTCATGCCAAAGGTACAGCGCACACACCGGCCAGTGATGAGGGATTAACGTAGTTCTTAAAACACTGTATTAAGGTCTTTTGTAGCGCGTCACATGATGTTTGGTATTTCCTGTGCTTCAGCAACGGAGCCTGCAGAGTCTGGAGGCGAGCTTGCATGCCATGGAGAGCACACGAGAGTCCCTGAAAGCCGAGCTTGGCACTGACCTGCTCTCCCAACTCAGCCTGGAGGACCAGCGACGTGTCGATGACCTGAATGACGAGATCAGGCAGCTGCAGCAGGTAAGCGTCTGCACTTACCACTTGTGTTACGTTAAAGATTGTGCTATGACGCTTTTTGTGTATAACGAGGACCTTGTTCGTTATAGGACAACAGACAGTTGCTGAATGAGAGAATTAAACTGGAGGGAATTATGACCCGAGTGGAAACGTATCTGAACGAGAACTTGCGCAAGCGCCTTGACCAAGTGGAACAGGTGGGTCACACAGATTAGTTGGTGCTTATAGTCAAAAGGATGTGATTGGAGATTTGCCCGCTATATAACGAAAACGCCTGTGTTTTCAGGAGCTGAATGAGCTGAGGGAGACCGAGGGAGGAACCGTTCTTACAGCCACAACATCAGAGCTGGACGGCATCAACAAACGTGTTAAAGATACTTTGGCCCGATCGGAGGGTGAGTACAAAACGGGACAGTACTGCACATTTTGTGTGCAATTAGCAAGTCATAGAAGTTCCACAACGGTATGATGTTACCGACCCCCCCTCCCAGATCTGGACACGCTGATTGATAACACCGAGGCAGAGATAAAAGACCACATAAAGAGCATGGAGCGCTGGAAGAGCATTGAGAAGGAGCAGAATGAAGCCATTAACCATGACACAAAGGAGCTGGAGAAGATGACCAACAGGCAGGGCATGCTGCTGAAAAAGAAGGAGGAGTGCATGAAGAAGATTCGTGAGCTCGGCTCCCTTCCGCAGGAGGCCTTCGAGAAGTACCAGACTCTGACACTCAAACAGGTGCAGAGTCTTTATCTTTGATTTAATTTTTTAGGAAGAATTGGTGAAAAACCCTGTTGTTAAAAAACCCTAATGTTTTTTTTTTTTTATTGCTGATCATCTGCTGCTACTCAAACCGACAGCTTTACCATTCCATTATTGTTCCTGACCTCAGATTTCTTTAACACGTTTGTTTACATGAGCAGTATCTAAAGTTCATGTCAGAGCACTGCAAATGTACTAAATGCAATGGTATGCAGTGTGTCTTGAGCAGAGTCTAACTCTTATGCATGCATGTCTCATTGCAGCTCTTCCGTAAGCTGGAGCAGTGTAACACAGAGCTGAAGAAGTACAGCCATGTGAATAAGAAAGCTCTGGACCAGTTTGTGAACTTCTCAGAGCAGAAAGAGAAGCTGATAAAAAGGCAAGATGAGCTGGACAGGGGCTACAAGTCCATCATGGAGCTGATGAACGTCCTGGAGCTGCGTAAATACGAAGCTATCCAGCTCACTTTCAAACAGGTATGAAAATTATTACTGTGTTACTGTCAGCTTAGTTAAAAAAAAAAATCCACAGCATTTTCTTTATTTTGAATCACCCAAAGAAAGTATGTACAATTACAGTGCAATTCTTCTTAATTACCATTACATAGTAAATTATCTTTTCAACTAAGAAAATAGAACATGGGGTGTTGTCAAACAAATGCAAGCAATAAATAAAGACTTAATATCCAAACAAAATAAGGGAGCATTAGAGCAATATACCTTTTCCACTTTCTCCAAGTTTCATCTGTTTTAAATTTCTTAAACCCTTTAAGAAGTTAATCGTTTCCTTTACAAATATTTAATAAATAATATCCATCCATCCATTATCTTCCACTTTACCCACATTGGGTTGGTGCCCACCAGGCCACTCTGGGCACAAGGGCAGAAATGACCCTAGACAGGGCAACAATCCATCGTAGGGCACACACTTAAGAGACATCGACCTAATGCTTATGAAACCGGAGTACCTGGAGTAAACCCAAGCAGACATGGGGAATACATGCCGACCCCACCCTAGGACTGAACCCGGGACCTTCTTGCTGTAAGGCAGCGGTGCTACACACTGGGTCCCATGCTGCCCATAAATAATATCACAACTATTTTTATATTATTCAGTGCTCTATAGTAGGGGCTGTAGTATCTGGCTTAAGCCATGTCTTTTCTACTAAAATTGAACAGCTACACTTGATCTTCCAAATAAGAATTTCGTTTTTGCATTTACTGATACAGAGCCCCAAAAAGCTATTCTCGGTCAAATCATTTCTGCCCAAAATGTATTAACCAGTCCTGGTTTTAATTCACTTCACTAGCCTTGAATTCAGAACTCTCGTTTCTCTTGCAGGTGTCCAAGAACTTCAGCGAAGTCTTTCAGAAGTTGGTTCCAGGAGGGAAGGCAACTTTAGTGATGAAGAAAGGGGATGCTGAAGGGGGGCAGTCTCAAGATGAGGGTGAGAGTGGAGCTGACAGCGAGAGGGGCTCTGCATCACAGAGCAGTGTACCCAGCGTCGATCAGTTCACTGGCGTTGGCATCCGGGTAAGATATGAAGAGATGAAAATAAAAGGAAGATAAATGAGTTGCCGAGTTCTCAACATGGCTTCTCTTTGTTTCAGGTGTCATTCACGGGTAAGCAGGGGGAGATGAGGGAGATGCAGCAGCTGTCTGGAGGTCAGAAGTCTCTGGTGGCGCTTGCACTCATTTTTGCTATTCAGAAGTGCGATCCTGCGCCTTTCTACCTGTTTGATGAGATCGACCAGGCTCTGGACGCCCAGCACAGGAAGGCTGTGTCGGGTGAGTCTTTGCCTGTCCCTTAGCTTAGTAGGAACAAGACTGTGATCTAAGATATTCTCACCAATGATGTTTGTGCCTCTATTTACAACCCACAGGAGGAATATGCGAACCTCACTGGATAAATAATCAATGTATATAAAAATATATTGCTTGAATTTTAGATAAATGTTTCGCTGACTTGAAAAGAGACAAAACTCTAAAAGGGACCCATGAGAAAAGGAAGTTTATATTTTTGTTTATTATCCAATGAATATTTAAAAAAATCACATTATTATGTTATCTGGGCAACTTCTGTTAAAATGCTCTCAGTGGAAAAAGGTAGGGAACCAATGTCCTAGAGGACTGGAATACATCCAAGCAATGGTTTTCTATTAATTTTTTTTGTCGTTGCAGATATGATTGTGGAACTGGCCGGCCACGCCCAGTTCATCACCACTACATTTAGGCCTGAGCTGCTGGAGTCAGCCGACAAGTTCTACGGAGTCAAATTCAGAAACAAGGTACTAACAAACATGACTGAAGTGAGTCTGTTAAAACCATTTTAACAATATCAATGATGTTTAGTCGTGCCATGGCCACTAAAACCTTTAGTGTTACCATGTGAGTGTTTTTTGAGAGCAAGTTAGTTTTTATTACACTTGTCAACATAAAGCGTAATGTAAAACCATTACACAATCAGGTACTTGATTCTAAAATTAAACTACAGCTAAGTTTGCAAGTAAATGCTGCTGTTGCGTGTTGGGAGGTGATCAACATCCTTTCCGCAGATATGGCCTCTTAATACTGTGCAGCGTGAAGAAGTTTTAAATATCCCCTCTCATTTGTGAGAAGTATATTTGAGTGAAAACTGAGTGTAACTCTGGCTCTCTCCCTGTCCCTCTCTCTGTCTCTCCCTCTCCCTGTCCCTCTCTCTGTCTCTCCCTCTCTCTGTCTCTGTCTCTCCCTCTCCCCCTCTCTGTCTCTCCCTCTCCCTCTCTCTGTCTCTCTCTCCCTCTCTCTGTCTCTCACTCACTCTCACTCTCTCTGTCTCTCACTCTCTCTGAC
>JAUZST010000700.1:663-35168 GCA_034779995.1 Parotocinclus haroldoi
TTATAGCACGTCCCGTCTTGTAACATAGGGCATGTTCGATTAATCGGACCAGCCGGTTATTAGGACCAAAACCATCCTGTCCCGATGTGGCCCCGTTAACCGGAACGTGAACTGTTTGCTGTTACTCACTATTTAAACCAAATACAACTTAAACACATGACGACGGGAAGATGGGGGAAGCAGATAACGTTCTGAATGGAACTACAGTGTTATCTCGCCACTTCGCGGTTCACCTTTCGTAGACTCGGTGCATCGCTGGTTTTCAAGAAATATGAATGAAAAAAATACATCTCGGATTTTCGCTGTTTTGCAAAGAATTCTAATAAATAATAAATATTAACTATAGAATGAATTCATTCCAGCCCTACGATGCCACCCAAACGTTCTGAAAGTTCTACGGCTAAAATAGTGTCTAAATACTTACAGAAATATAGCGTCCCTATTTCGCTGCTTTTCGTTTTCGGGTGGACCTGGAACGTAACTCTCGTGATAAACGAGTACACCCTTCATTTTCCTCCTGTCTGTGATTAACCGTAACATTTATATCATTCAGTGGTTAATTATGAAGTAATGGCTGTGTTAAGAAATAAGTGAGGACTTCGAAATACTGGAAATGGGGTTTCAATAATCAATATTTTGTATTAATAGTTTGTTGTACATGTCCTGTGACTTTTGGCTGGCGTGCAAAAACCATTGTTGAGGGGTGCTTTAGTGGTTGTGGTTTTTCAGACGATCACTACATGGCTTGTCGTTCACACAAACAGTTTTTCCGAATTTGGCTATGAGGGATGGCGTCGGTTGTTGAAGTCTGTTGCTATGATACGGCAGCTGCCTTCCCTTGACATCAGGATCATCAATTCCATTGTCAAGTTACCTGTGATGAACAACAAAAATTAAGAACTATATCTGTTGATAATATTTGAACCACAAGAGATATTACGCATCTGATTGTGGTCATCGGTTTTTCAGACAATTCCAGTCTTTGATGTTCTACATGACCACCTTCCCATTGAGGGGAAAAAAACAAACAAACAAAAAAAAACCCTGCCCTTGATTCAATAGGGCGGCTTTCAAGATGGCGGCCATTTTCCGGACGTAACGGATAAAAGATAGGCCCAAAGATAAAAGATAGGCCCCGTCACCCATTACTTGCTGTGGAATTGAGATATGTCATTTCCCCCTATGTTTCTCTACATTAGGATAGAAATTAGGATAATAAATAAAAATATGGTTTATAACCGCTCTAGACAGTTCAGTGCATCGGCATTTGTTTTGACACAAGTATCAATCGTTTTAATCACTCAGTCAGCTTTCACTGATATTGCGACACCTTTATGTATAAAACCTAGCACCCAGGGTTTTTTTTTTTTAGTGAATACACATTTTATGTTTACATTACAGTAGCCTAAATAGACAACGTGATTTGTATGCGTATCAGTATCTGATCTAGGCAGCTTAAAATCTAATAAACATACCTTTGGTTATGACCATATCTCTGTAATTAGACTATAATAGTAGCCTTAAATGTTAAGTAATTGTTAGTTTGGATTAACTGGCAACCACCAGCTAAATGTCATGACCATGAGTGTCATTGAGCACTGTTATTTTTCCATTATGTGCCAAGAACTCAGTAATTCGTGGGAGAATCCGTTTCACAGCTGATGATTGGAGACACTCCATAATTTTCATATTAACCTAGATGGTAGGAGACCGCTCTGTTTGCCCTCCCTGGATATTAGTCATATTATCGTTTATCTCCAGTCGCTCATTTAGCGCTCAGCTATGGCGGGAGCTGTTTGGTAATTACCTAGCGGACACCAATTAACCTCGATGAGGGTGTAATGCGCCAGAGAGTGCCGTGAGCTTAGTTGATGTGCTTTTTGCACTGGAGCAAAGATGGCACTGATCTCCTGCTAAACCTTTTGATTTAGTCTGAGGTGCTGGAGAAATTCCCATGGCCAGCCAAAGGTGCGGCGCCAATGGGAGAAGATTTTCAAATCGTCATTCGGGGGAAAAACGTGACCGTTTGAAAGCCGTGACTACAGTGACAGGAAATCCAATGTGGTTTAAGCATGATGGTTAAATTAATGGTCACGGCGTTAAAGGCACGTTGCAGAATATATAACAGATTTAACAAGCAAAATAATTCTAGCTAAGCCTGTCATTTCTGTTTAATACTCATGTCAGTCTGGGAGTGCCACAAGTTTGAGCCCATTTTATCTGATTTTGAACTTGTTGCTGAATGACGAGAGCCTTGACATCACTAGTATGTAAATTGCTTTTTAGTTGAGGTTTTTGGCCTATATTACCTAACGTTTTACTTATATTATTTAAATCACTGACAGCGTATTTAGTATGACATGTCACTCAACTCTACTATTACTATATACTATAAACACAGCTGAGGTTTTTAAAATTATTTGTTTATTTCTGTATTTTTTTTTGGTGGCGTGTAATAGAACTAAGATTACCGATCGGGGTGTAACGATGCGTCGTGAATCATGACAAAATGCATAGCGATGGAAAAATCCATTGTGGAGATGTAAAACGTCACATGGATGCTGTGTATTACGGCAGCTGATGCAATTGCATTTTTTGAACGCCAGAGGGCGTCGCGATCCCATACATGCAAGTGCAGTAATAACATTCTTTTGAATTGTTACTCTTCAGATAAAGAAATGTACGTTTACCTGCAGTTATTTTATACACGGCGAAGCTGCTATAAAACATTTTGTTTACAATTACAATCCTCGTTTACTATTTGAAGCCTCTTTTTAGCAGTGTCCATTTTGCATCAAATTTTGCTTTATTTTTAGTCTCGCCTAAAACGTCGCTTAGTTTTAGTCCTCATTTTGAATCTGAATTGTTTTTGTCTAGTTTTAGTCAATGAATTATCACAAGATGTTAAAATCTTACTAAATCTACAGTAGATTCAAATTACTCAAAGGTTGCAAATGTTACTCCTGCCTTTCCAAATGTACTAAGGTAGTTCTGATTGGATCTCTTCCTAACTTGTCCCTACTATCCCCAAAACTAAGTCAGATTTGATTGGCTGTTCAATGTTTCGTTTCGTTTTTATTTGTTTGGTGGAAGTGAAAACTGATTCCGTCCTAGTTTGTGTTGTTTTTCATTCGTTGCAATTTACTAATTTCAATGCTGCGCTGACACAAACGGTGACATTACTCGTCAGAGAAATGAACACGGGTCTGCACTCTTCTAATTGCAAAGGACTGGAGCAGAGAAATGCCCATCGTTTTCCATGGTTCACACAAACAAATGAATTTTAAAAAATCATAAGAAAATTGAATAGTGAAAATGTAACCGTTGTACGTTGCTTGGAGATTGTAAACTCATTCCACATGCCCAACAATTTTCTATTTTCATTTTTTTCCACAATTATTATTATTAGTTTTAAAGCAGTCTTTGAGAACTTGGTCTGGAACCCACCCTCTCTTATGACTAGTGACACACAAGAAAGGTTGTATGGGTTGAGAAAGTGCTGCACACCGGATTGTGCGTCCATACAGCTGTTTCTGTGCCCTGGGAGACAGATTAGAAGTGCAGACAGATTCTAATGATTCATTCAGTTCCAACAGGAATGTGTCTGATTGGTCCCAAGTTCATTCTGCAGCATATCGATGACCACAAAGACATGTCCAAAGTGTCAGTTATGCCCAACATGAAGAAGAACAAAAATGCCTCTAGCAGATGGTATGACCCCAATAGAGCCCTGATTTTAATCTCAGTGAGTCACTGTTTGACTGCATGAAGATACAAAAGCAAGTGGGACTTCAGAAGAACTGTGGCAGGTTCTCAAACAGGCTTGAGAAAACCTGCCAGCTGGGTACAGTTAAGAACTGCACACCAGTGTAGCTAAGAGAATGGATGCTGTTCAATGGTCACACAATTGGTATTGGTTTTTTTTTATTAGGTGTCTCACTTTAGTTCGCACTTATTAAACAAATTCAGATAACCTGAACACAAAAGCTGTAACTGTTGAGTGCGTAAACCTGTTGTACACCAGTACATCTTTTGGTAATAAGCATCGGACTCCACCCCCCTCTGAGCAGTGAATGGTATGTTCCGAGCTCGTTTCTGCTTCAGCACCATGTCCCTGAGCAGGCGATGTTTTAGCATCGTGCACACAGCGTAGGAAAGAAGTGCGTGTGTGTGTGTGTGTGTGTGTGTGTGTGTGTGAGTGATCTTGAGCTCAACTGTACACGCTTGCAAAGGTACGGAAAGATGCGAATTTAACCATTTCTCAGCCGGAGCGTTTTCAGCCTCTCGAGTTTTTTGCTGACTCTGAATGAAGCATGTCTTCGCCTGGAACTCTGGATAGCAGTAAGGAAAAACTGTGTAGGAGTTTAAAAGCCTGATTTGTTTGCCTCACTGTGCTTGCAGTTTAGCTGTCGAGGTGATGAGAGCCGATCTGGGTGGGTTGTTTGAAATAATTTTAGAAATGGAATCTGTGATTCACAGGTGCATTTGCTGCTTGTCAGATGGAGAACCTAATGAGCTTTGGTGAAAGTGGGGAACTGTTTACTCGTGGATTTTTGCCTGGAGCCCTGCACAGTCGCCCAGTACTGGTCTTTGGAAATAAGTCAGTACTGGCTCTCGTGTAAAGAACTCATGCTGTTCTGTTCATCTGCTTTACTCTGTTTAGCTCGTCTTGTATTCTTGTTTCAGGAAGGATTTGGACTTTTTCATTCGGTCATAAGTAATATATAATATGTCTCATATGCACTTTGCACATCAGTTTGAATACATTTATTTTTGTTTATTTTTAAATAATCTCTTATTATGCATCATTTATATGAAGTGCTGGGTCGCCATGGGACCTCTGCTACAAGACTCCCATTTTAAACGATTGTGTTTTTACAGCATATAATGAATAGGGTATGACTTCCAACTTTGTCTGCCTTACAAAGTGCAATTGCGGGTTAAGGAGCTTGCACAAGGACCCAACAGTGGTGGTTTGGCATTGCAGAGACTTAAAACATCAACCTTCTGGGCAATAGACTTTCATGTTTCGTTCTCAGCTATGACCAGGTTTCGACGTGTAGGTCCCCCTCATGCCGAACCTTTAAGGCATGGATTACATATTAAGCCCTACAAATATAAGACAACATACATTAGGGCTGAATGGATCTGAAAAATGTGTTACGATATTTTAAAGAATGCAGGAATTTTCACCCGATCTGACCAGAGGTCAATAATCAAGATGCTGTAATAATGAAGAAGGTGGTGAATAGAAGGGATACGGTAGATTACAGGAAGCTATTTCTTTGTACTCATGGTTAAAAAAAAGAGCATTAAACTAACCAAGGAAGCTTCAATATCACAATAGAGAATTAACTCAAATGACAAAACGGGTCATTTTAACAATTTGTTTCATAATGAAACCACAGGAAGCCATAGGAAGGCCAAAGACATGCGTGTTAGGTTAATTCATGTCTCTATAGTGGCGCTGAGTTCATGACTGTGTGTGTCCTATGATGGATTTGCACCCTGTCTAGGGTTGTTCCTGCCCTTGTGCCCAGAGTTGTCGGGTGGGCGCCGGCCGGCCTGCGACCTCGTGTGGATTGAGCGGAAAATAATAGCTGGATGGTCTTATAGAAATAAATGACCAACTACAGAGAAGAAAAAGAAATGCCGTCTGATAGATATGCCACGGAAAGTAACAGCAAAAAAGCTGATGGTTAACAAGGAGATAACCTTCATAAAAATCTTACAACTAGAAAAGAGCAGATTATTTAAGTTATTAATTGAAGAAGCAGACAAGGAAACAAAGCCAGAGGTCATGATGGCCTTCTTTTATACACTTCTAAGCAGCTTTCTATTTTTTAGGAAGCCGTCAATATTTTTAACATGCTTTGGTTGTGCTGCTTTTTTCGACTGTGCTGACCATAACTGAGGCGTAGGCTTTCTTATTGTCTCTTTTTATATAATTAATTTAACGCACCACCGTTACCTTATTTGGTAATTTCCTTATACATGTTGGCCTCATATTTTCCATGAACGTCCATAAAATCACGTACAGTTTATCATTCATCAGCTAGAAATCCACTACGATGTGTTTTGATTTTTCATTTAGCTCAAGTCACAAATAGGCTGAAAGAAAAATAAAGTTCAGACGACGATGCTGAAACGATATCTTGCGCAGCCCTACCATGCACAGCACCAAGTAATGTTAGCATGTTCTAAAACGTCTGTAAAGGAAGGAGCTTTGGTTATCAGTGTAAAGAATCCCGTAGTTATCGGATTTGCAGCCCTCTTTTCTGCGAATGAAGAACTGCTGAATGAATGAGAAGCAGCATTTATGACAAGTGCTTTAGCTGTAAAGGCATTCAGTATTTTAGATGGGATCTAGTAAAGGTGAGTGTAGATGAGCAGACGAGCCAAAATAACTATGACCACTTTGTAGGTGGCACATGAACCATCCTGTAAGCAACATTAAAACTTATTTGCACCACGCGGTGATATTTGTTCAGACCAGAGGAGCCGCTAGTCCATTATAACCTTTACGAAGAAACTTTTTGTTTTAGCTAAATCTCTCAGATGGGCTTGATTGCCTTCCTTTTTGAAAGGATGTGACACATAAACATCTTGTTGATGCAGGGCCAACTTGTCACATCCAGAATTTTTCCAGGCTCTGGGAACCTAGTGCGGGTTCTAACGGGTGTATCGCAGAAGATTATGCACTGTAGCAGTATGGCAGGGATCTTTTTGGCCCTCACAGCATTAGAATCATGGCAGTACTGGCCATTCAGACAAGATGATTGTATGTATGTCTTAAAATGCGAACTCTGCTCATCCTGGCCTCTTGCACCCCACTGAGATGGCTGCTTGAGCAGTTAGGACTGTTCTTATTAAGATGAGGCATTAACCTAAGAGCCCTGTGGGCCATGCCTCTGCTGTTACCATTCCCTCTAGTGCCCTTCCGATGATTAGCAGCCAGGAGACAGAGCACGGGTTATGTTTTGTTAATGGTGCGCCTGTCTGATTATTCCTGCAGTATTGGCCTTTTGTGAAAACCAGTTCTGCAGAAGAAAACCGTATGCAAATGAACCTTCCAGTTCGCTGTGAGCAACCTCATTCATTCCAGATGAGGCGGTTCCTGTGGATTACAAACCACATCAAGCATAATGGAACGATGCCATGGTATTATTTATGGTGTGAAGATCACGCGTCGTTTTTGGATGTGCGGGTGGGGGATATTTGTGGATGTTGACGTGGTCCTCACAACCGTGATGATCTGGTACGATTTGGGAGACCGTTTTGACAGCCTTACTAAGTCCAAAACGAGAAATTTGCTTGCAAAGACTTGAAACATCAACCTTCTGGGCAATAGTCTTAATCTACTTCAGCGTACATTCATGTTTCGTTCTCAGCTATGACCGGGTTTGGACGTTTGGTCCCCCTCGCGCCGAACCTTTAAGGCATGGATTCCATATTAAGCCCTACAACTGGTACTAATGGGTCATTCTCAGCACTACAGGGACAGTGGTGTGGTGGTTATGTTACTGATGCTCCTGGAATTTGCAAACATTTTTCACTTTTAGAAACTTTCACCTTATTGCTCTACTTTGTAGCTGTAAAGTTTCAGCCAACCTCGGATCCTCCATCAGTGCTCGCATGAGGCTGCCCACAGGATGCTGGACAATCTACAGCAGCACCGCTGTATCTGATCCGCTCATATCAGCGCAACATTTCCAGCATTTAGCAGACGCTCTTATCCAGAGCGACTTACAATTAATACAGTCTTCCATTTTTTCAAGCAATTGTGGGTTAAGGGTCTTGCTCAAGGACCCAACTGTGGCAGCTTGGCAGAGGTGGGATTTGAACCCTGGACCTTCTGGTCCAGAGTCCAGTACCTTAACTGCTAGGCTACCACAGGCCAAAAAGAACATTCCTGGTCTTCCGGCTCTAGAAGGGTATCCCGAGCTGCCAGATGCTGCTAATGCTAAGTGTATTGGAAGGTCATGCTACATACTTGCCACTGTTGCCTACAAAAGCTGTTTTTTTTTTCAATACCGCATACAAATTTCTTGTATTTTCTCGTTGTATTCTAATGATAAGGAACAGAGAAATGATGACATATGGTCATTATGACTACAACGGCTTATCTAATTTAACGGTGGCCTGAGACTTTTGCACAGTACTCCATCTATCTTATCGTACTCTGTATCTTAAGAAAAGAAAATCTCAAGATTCAAACCTTAATATAGAGTAAGTCAGAGGCTGCTCGAACAGAGTAGTCTGGTACATAGATCTGCAATAAGGCATTGAGCTGGTTGTTGCTGCTGCCCAGGGAGGGAGGGAGAGGTTCCAAGCGGTCGTTCCGGTTCATGGAGTCAGAGTGGTTTAGGCCAAAAGGTCGGGGAGGTGACTTGTTCTCTGTGTGGCAAACACAGTCTAAAGGTCATCTGCGGTGGTGTAAATAAACGCAAACCGGAGTACCTGGAGATCCCAGACCACCCCACACTGAAATTGAACCTGGGATCTTCTTGCTGTGAGGCAGTGGTGCTACCCACCGAGCTGTATATATAAAGTGGTGCCTTGGTTTTCCACCACCTCGGGAATCCATCAGATTTGGTTCTGTTTTAATTTTGAGGCAAATAAGACCCCATAGTCAATAATGACCCCCCCCAATGACCCCATAATCATGGGGTCATTCTGTATTTTTACATTTACAGTACTGTATTTGTAGTGCAAGACCCCATAGGTCCTAAAAAGGTTAGTGATTAACATACAACTAAAGAAAAACAGTGAGAACCTCAGTTAAGTCCTCAGGAGTTTATCAGTCTCCAGTGGTTCACTCAACAACGTGACAACACATAAACGGCTTATCGGGAAGTATGAACTTGAAATTGCATGACTAGCAAAACCTCTGTGTACTTGAGTTACAAAGTGGGGAATTCTGGATCGCCTTCAGTTTCCAAAGCGTGTCTGTTTTGTGCTGCTCTGTTTACCCACCTGTTTTTTCCCTTGGAAAGTACAGCACATATGAAGCTTGTTTTATAAAGGTAAGTTTACTTTATATGACCATCTTTTAAATCACAATATAATACAGTCAATTTGTGCTGTTAAAAATAACTGAAATAGATGATTGATTTTTTCAGTTTGTTTGATTTACTTTTGACAGGATAGATTTTGGTGTGGCGTTTCACCACAGAAGAGTATTACCAGCAGAACCACTGCTATAGTTTCTGAATGTGGTCGAGAAACAGAGCGTTGATGTATGAAGGAGCGTGGAAAATGTACCTGGGGATCCTGCAAGTGACTCTGCCCTGCTGACAACGAAGGTTCTAGACAAAGATAGTGGCACTACAGAACAAAGGACAGAGAAACAGGTAGAAACAGGAGGGAATATTCAGAAATAAACAATTTACCAAGGAAAGTGTCAACATATATTATTTCAGATGGAACTCTATCCAAATACTGCAGTATTGGTTTGGTTTATAAATGATTGGACACATTCATGCATACATAAAAAGAAGACAATTATGTAATATGACGTGAAACTGAAGTCAAAACTATAGAGCCTGTCAAAGCGATAACTGCAAAATGTACTCAAGGCCATGACTAGAAGCAGTACTGAACTGTAGCTGAAGGAGACTAAAAGTCAGCAGTGGCTCTGCTCAGGCACAATGCTGGCATATGAGGGTGTGCACCATTGCACTTACCTGGTGATGACATCAAGGCCATCATTCCATAATAGGAGAAGGGCCCTGCTTTAAACTTCATCCCCTCCTTGCCAGCCTCCACTTCTACCTTCCCCTGAAGATAAGGAAGAAGAGAATAACAAATATATAGTTACGTTCGTTACAAGGGGGAAGCACGGTGGCTTGGTGGGTAGCACCGCTGCCTCACAGCTAGAACATCCAGGGTGGAGCGGCCTAGGTCCTTTCTGTGTCGAGTCTGCATGTCCTCCCTGTGTGTGTGTGTGTTGGTTCCAGTTTCCTCCCGCAGTCCAAAGACATGCGTGATAGGTTAATTTGTGTCTCTAAAAGTGGCCCTTAGTATGTCACTGTGCATGTATGTGTGTGTGTGTGTGTGTGTGTGTGTGTGTGTGTGTGTGTGCCCTACGATGGATTGGCGCCCTGTCTAGGGTTTTGTTCTTGCCCTTGCACCCAGATATGCCAGATGGGCTCCGACTGGCCCGCGACCCCATGTGGATTAAGCGGAAGATAATGGATGGATGGATAGTTCTTGAAAAGCTGTTCTACATAGAAATGTGAACCTTCCACATAGCACATGATACTCCAAACACAATGCCTGACCAAAAAAAAGTCACACACTGCTAAGAGTTTGTTGGACCACCTTCAGCATTCGCTGTGGCATTGTTTCCACAACTGTCACAACTTGTATTATATTGCATGAATTTTATCCCACGGACACGTATTGATAACGGGACATTTGGAATGCTGCACAAAGTCTTCAGCAGGACATCCCAAAGATTCTCAATGGGGTTCAGGTCTGGACTCAGTAGTCGCCAGTCGGTGTGTGAAAACATTGTCTCATGCTCCCTGAAACACTTTTACAATCTCAGCCCGACGAATCCTGGCTCTGTCAACTTGGAATGTGTCTGCGCTATCAGGAAAGAAAGTCAATAGATGTAGAGAAGAGCTGATCTCTTTTTAATACTGTGTTGAACAGTTCCTAACTGATTTCAGTAGATTCAGCAATCTCCTTAGATGTTTTCTCCGCTCTTCTCTGAATGCTACTAATTTGATTAACATCTTTTCCATGACCACAGGAGGTCTCTTGTTGTTTAACAAACGAGAAGCTCCTCGCTGCATCAGTTAGGGTTAAGTAAATTGTTGCCAGCTGAAACCCATCACTCATGCAGTTACTATCCAATGGGAGGCTCTTACCTACATTATTTGATAAGTTAAATCCAGGTGGTGACCTATAGTGCATCTACAGTATCACAGAGTGATAAGAACTGAATAAACCGATTGAATTCACATGAAATGTCTTCACATAAAAAAACAAAAACAAATGCTATTTAGATTTGACACATATTGCTCATTCAGAGCTGTCAAACAGTGGGTGGTGCTGACCTGTAGTATAAGAATGAAGTAATCAACAGGCTTGTTCCGCTGAAAGAGATAGTGCTCCAGCATTTTCTTATCCTTGTCATCATACTTGAGCTCCTGGATCACGTTGGGATGCTTTAGTAAACGAAGGAGGATTTTCTCTGACATATGAGCTTGGCCAAACGGCTCTACCTCTGAAGAAATACAGTGATGAGAAAGGTAGACATAAAGAATGAATTGGACTGTGATGACTTTCCAGAAACCCACATCTATACACGCTCAAAATCATAAGTACCAGATGCTAGGAAACGCAAGGTAGCGAGCAGAAGCTGTGGCGATATTTTGACCCCAAGGTCATTGTCTGTGGGCTTGAACGCTGAGAAATCCTGCTTCCTCTCTCGATTAGTTATCTTCTTTTTTGTCTTGTTGTCAGCTTTCAAAAGGAACAAAAGGCAGCATGAGAACGTCTATATACAGTCTTAATGTGCATTATATACAATTCAGGCAAATGTTGTATATCATTAGATAAATCAAACTTTAAACACTCACTGTACAGATCAGTCTCGTCCAGAATCTCAGACTTAATAATCTCCTCAATGACGTCCTCTAATGTGACAATTCCCAAAACCTCATAGAAAGGGTCTCCTTCTCCTTCATTGTTCACCCTTTGAACAATAGCCAGATGGGATTTACCTGCCAAATTAAACACATAAATCTGTTGAATGTTCCATGCAAAGCATACAGGAACCAGCATATTTCGTAACACAATATCCATATATTCTCAGCTCTGCTGGACTGTAGTTGACGGTAGCGGTTACTCCAAAGGATCCTCTGTTATGGTTTATGAGAAAGGATAAAGATGATAACCAAGAAATTACAGAATGAAAACACTCCTAGATCCAGCCAAACAACAGTCTGTTTGCATTTTCTCAGAAGATCTCCCATCGCTCCACATCTGTTTTCCCAGGACCCAGTCAATAAGATGCTTAAATGCTCCTGCCCAGCACTATCAAGCAAAACGTTGAAAATTCTTTCCCCGTTTCTCAGCTAGTGGTCATTTAGAAGGAATTTTCCAGCGCAGAGGCTAATATTAGACCTGAAATGAAATTTCCACTCAGTTGAGCAATGCTCTCACTGGAGTGACAACAGATAAGTCACAGAAGTGTCCGCATTAAACATCTCCAAATGTCAATATCAATTAAGGAAAACCTTCAGGGACATTACTGCTCACACTTAGAAATTGGGAACTTTCAAACAACCTGTAAGAATTGTAGGTTTTACAATCATAAGTTCATGCTTGGCCAATATGTTTCACAAAGTCTTCAAAATCAAACTTCGAGACGCATGTGGTTTATCATAAGACTCCAGGTTTTTAAGCTGTAAACATTGTGTTGTCTGTTTAAACAAAATACTGGCACATTTCAAAAGTAGCTAAGCTGTTGCAGTCGTGTGAGGAAGAACTGCACCATACTACAGTGTGTCAGGCAAGATACTTTATGTTGACCCCCTCAAGCCCCCCCCCCCACCCCCGTTCATTTGAAAAACAGGGGTGTCAAGAGCTAGCAATACATATCAGTGTATTACAAATATGGGTATAAATTTAAGATTTTTAAATACTTTAGTCTTAGTCTTTAGTTTTTGATACTTAGTATAGTTTTCCTCACATTCTAGGAGCTGACAAAAATGTTCAAGAAAGACGCTGTTTCTGTCTGGCTCTACTCAAACAAATAAAAACACAAGCAGTACATCAGCTAAATCATCTTACAGAGCGACTGAAGAAGTTGAATGAATTCAGCATACACTAGGCATGAAAGCATAAACTAGGTGTTGTCTAATAGTTATAAAGATATAAAAGTAAAAAATAGATAGCCCAATTGTTCTGAGAAATTCCCAGAAATAACGTGCCTTACTGTCTGGAGTGACAGTGAAGACTGAAAAGAGACTGGGGTAAAAGAACAATATTCATGGTTCCAGTAAAGCATCAGAAACATTGAGTGCATTTACATGCATTTAATAATCTGATCATAAACTGGATTTCTATCAGACAGAGAAACCTGTAAGTTTCCCATTATCTGATTACCTAAAGTACATGTACTCAAAATTAATTACTAGATTGAGATTAAAACACTGGATTACTGGCAGTAATTTGCTTGTCTGCAGTTAACGGATTATTAAGAGAATGAAAAACGCCCTCAAAAATGTTCCAAACCCAACTAACAAGGTCAATATATTGTAATGTCGGCTTTACATGGAGATTAAAAAAAATAGAAATAATTTTAAATGTTGGCACTTACAGCCATTAACAGGAATGTATCGTTACAATGGTAGTGAAATAAATGTGTAGTTTATGTTTTCTTTGAATCATGTCCTATTTCCATGTTCTACCTCAAAGAGCCATGTAAAAATGATAAAAGCTGGTCCTAGAAGTGCTCACTATTCCACATATAGTCACTTGTGTTATTCTGGACAAGTGGCATGAAACAGTTTCACATTATGCCTTGTTAAGCTTTGTTGACACAGACATTATCTTATGTGAAATAGTTCCATGCAGCTTGTCCTGAGAGAACTTTAGAACCTTTCTCTGTTCCTGCCTTGCAGACCACACACTCGTATTCATTTTTCTCATTATTTATGGGAAGAGATTTTCTCAGATTTTTTCTTCCATAATGGAAGTTCCTTATAAATAGTCTCTGGGACTGTAGGTGGCCCATCTGAGATGTTCCTTGGAATTTCATTTGAATGTATTAGATAAACATTCTCTTGAGGCAATTGCAATGGAGGCTGGTGACTTGCAAAATGAAGACTAAGGAAAAATTTATCATTTTTCTACTTTAGAAAATATTTTAGCATTAGTTACTTCTGATTCCACTTCTTTAATCGACAAGTCTTCATGTCCTCCATCTCCTAACTGTTTGTATCAGGCGATGGTCCCGCATGGTTGACAAGAAAACTTGTGGCCTCACTGGCCCTTTGTGAACAATGTTGCTCACTCCTGATGCATGGTGTTACAAGGGGTCCTGAGCAAGAATCATAGAGAAACACCATAGACAAATGCAAATGGCCATTTCCAAACGGAAACATTTCATATCGTATCCAATTATAAATAAAGGAAACTAAGTAATACATGCTTACATGTACAATATATATGCTTACTATAATGCATACTGAAGCAAAGCATAGCATGAACTTAACCAGAGGTATTTAAACATTTGTCAAAAACCTCATTCGTCAGGTACAATTCCATTTCCATTCTCCTGATATTCACAACAGACAAAGAGTTCTCCTATTCATTCGTTCTGTTACAGCTTACCAGAATTTAACCATGGTCTAACCAGCAGCAGAGGATGCAAAGTGGGGGGGGGAAAACTAGCCACACTGTAGAAATTTTAAAATGCCAGTTAACCCAACATGTATTTGAGAGAAAAGTGAAGTACTTGAAGCAAACTTACATAGACATGGGGAGAACATGCAAAATCTACACAGTCCAAGTTGTGAGTGCCACCCTAGAGCTCAATACATACAGATGTTTTCTAACTATAATACTATGCATTTCATTACAACCTCACTACTAATAGTTTGTTTATAAATATGTAAATATGTTTTTCTTCCCATAAATCTCTTATATAAATACATTATATACTATATAGCTTGTAGGAAATTATTGCATATGACAAAAAATGTAGTGTAAAGCACAAAGGATAAAAATGGATTAAAGTCACACTCAATCAATTCTTTATAAAAAAAGATCAAATCATTAGTCTGGGAAATTTTACTTTGCAGAGATGGAAATCTCATGGAGTTAGTACGGAATTTTATTTGACAAAAATAAAACAAAAGAGCCCATCATGTTGTGTTAAATAGAAATACAGGTCATGTAAAGTTACTGGTATTATATCATCACACCAGGAAATAAATAGTGTACATTTATTCTTCAGTTACTCACAGTATGCCAGAACATATAGAACCTGATCTTTTAGCCTGTACACTGTCCACTATTTTTGGTTTTCAGTTAAGATCAGTTGACAGGTATGCAGAGTCACGAGCAACGTGTGTACGCATTTGATAGTAAGCACTTTACACAGGAACTGTGGGGCCTGTTTTTGTCGACTGTTGTTAAAAACCTGCACATGCCAATTGTTACCCAAATCTGCTTAAGTCCATTTCCTGTTGAACCAACGTTTCTGGAATGTTGGACAGTTATAAACGTCAGACTACAATCTGTATGAGTAACTAAATGCCCAACTTCACATCCTGCTAAAATAATGCATTAGGTCCTATATACCTATTCCAGTGGCACTGGCCACTCCATTAAGCATAGAATGCTAGTAATAGATTGGACAATCTTAATTCTTAATGATATAAATCAAACAAGGTGCATTCCTCAGAATTTCGGTCCATATTGACATGACAGCATCACGCAACTGCTGCACATCCACAATGCCACTCTCCTGTTTCACCACGTCTCAATAGTGTTTTATTGGATTTACAGCTGACGACTGAGGCGTAAGAAACCAGTTTGATATTATTTGAACTTTGTGACATACCACATGATCCTGCTGAAAGTAGGCATCAGAAAATGGGTACTCCTTGGTCATAAGGGGGTGGCCACGATCAGCAACAATACTCCGGTGGGCTGTGGTGCTTAAATAAAGCGCAGACGGTATTAATGGGCCCAAAGTATTTCAAGACAATATCCCCCACATCAGTATACCACCAACAGCCTGAACCGTTAATGCAAGGCAGGATGGCTCCATGCTTCCATGATATTTACACCAAATTCTGACCCTATCAACCGAATGTCATAGCAGAAAACGAGACTCATCAGACCAGACAACATTTTTCTGGTCTTCTATTTTACAATCTTTGTGACCGAGTGTGAATTGTAGCCTCAGTTGCCGTTCTTAGCTAACAAGACAAGAGCGGCTGAACAGGGGTAAGCAATAAAGTGGCACAACACTTTGTGCAAAGGTTATTACATGAAGGAACAGAAGCAACTGAAGCGAGTGAAAAGAAGCAAAGTCTTCCACGGAGCTGTGGCAGGTTCACCAAGGGGCTTTGGAAAACATTCCAACAGAGCACCATCAAAAGCTGCATGCCTGTGTACCTAAGAGAATTGATGCTGTTTTTAAAGCAAAGGGTGGTCACACAAAATATTAATTTGTTTTGGAGTTCTTATGTTTATCAAGTTTATTTTTACAAAAGAAATATTTGTAAAGCAAAGCAAAAATATTTAGTTTCCCACTGATACACTAATGCAGAAAACAAACACAAATACTGTAACATTGTTCAAAAAGATCAAAGTCAATATTTCTTTCTCTCTCTCTCTCTCGTCATAAAATAACTTTTAGAATATATATTTTAGAGATATTGACTTCTTATACACACACACACACACACACACACACACACACACACACACACACACACACACACACGCGTACATACACGTACATACACACACAAATTTTGAAAATGCTGCTAAAATATTTTTGTGAGCAGTGGGGGAAGTACAGTGAGTACGGAAAGTATTCAGACTCCTTTAAATTTTTCTCTCTGTTTCGTTGCAGCCATTTGCAAAAATGAAAAAAATTCATTTTAATTTCTCATTAATGTACACTCAGCATCCCATCTTGACAAAAAAACAGACATGTAGATATTTTTGTAAATGTGGATGTGGATGGGACGGGATTCTGAGTGTACATTAATGAGAAATAAAATGACATTTTTTAAAATTTGATTTGATTTTAGCAAATGGCTGCAATAAAACAAAGAGTGATAAATTTAAAAGGGGTCTGAATACTTTCCGTATTCATTGATACACTGGCAATTTTGCAACTTTTCGCACCCACAAAAAATGGAGAGCTTTGTAGTTTTTATTGTAGGTATACTTCAACTGTAAGAGACAAAATAAATCCTGAATTAACTAATTAATTTGCATTTTATTGCATAAAATAAGTATTTCTGCACCTATCAACCAGCAAGAATTCTGTCTCTCACAAACCATAGTTTTTCTGTCAGAAGCACTCCTATTCTGCACTCATTACCTGTGTTAATTGCTCCAGTTTAACCTCCACCAGGACCTGCACAAGGCTGGGATGGGCTACAGCACAATAGGCAACAGCTTGGTAATAAGTCAACAACCGTTATTAGAAAATGGAAGAAACAAAAGAAGACCTGTATCACCTTCCTGGGTCTGGGGTTCAATACAAGATCTCACCACGTTGGGAAAGGATGATTCTAAGAAAGATCAGGAACTATCCCAGAACTACATTGGAGAGCTTGGTCAATGACCTGAAGAGAGCTGGGACCACATTCACAACGACAGCTACTAGTAACTGCGAATGCATGTAGTTATGCAGGGCATGCAAGGTCCCCCTGCTCACGCTAGCTAATGTCCAGGCCCATTTGAAGGTTGCCAATGATCATCTGAATTATCTAGATGAGGCATGGGAGAAGGCCATGTGGTCAAAAGAGACCAAAGTATGAACACACTCGCCATGTTTGGAGGAAAAGAAGGACAACCCCAAGAACACTGTCCCAACTGTGAAGCATGGGGGTGGAAACATCATACTTTGGGGGTGCTTTTCTGCAAAGGGGACAGGACGACTGCACCTTATTGAATGGAGAATGGATGGGGTTATGTATCATGAAATTTTGGTCAACAACCTCGTTCCCTCAGTAAGAACATTGAAGATGGCTCGTGGCTGGATCTTTCAGCATGACAATGACCCAAAACACACAGCAAGGACAACTAAGAAGTATCTCTATAAGACGCATTTTATGGTCCTGAAATGGCCTAGCCAGTCTCCAGCCCTGAACTCAATAGAATATCTTTGCAGAAAGCTAAAACTCAATGTTTCCCAGCAACAGCCCAGACTCTTGAAAAATCTGGAGAAGATCTGTATGGAGGAGTGGGCCAAAATCCCTGCTGCAGTGTGTGCTAATCAGGTCAAGAACTACCGAAAAAACCTGTCCTCTGCAATTGCAAACAAAGGTTAATGTACCAATTATTAAGTTAAGTGTTCAAATGTATCAAATACTTAATTTATGCAAATAAATTATTTTTTAAGTCATAAAAAGTTCTGGATTTTTTTAGATTCTGTCTCTCACATTTGAAGTGTACCTACGATAAAAATTAAAGACCTCTCCATTCTTTGTAGGTAGGAACACTTCAATTGGCAATGTATCAAAAAGAAGACAAAAAGAGAAGAGACTCAATTCTTTTCGTGCAGTAGAGAACATCCATGGCCCTCTGCCGGACGATAAAGACCAAATCAGTCTCTGAGAAGATTTGTTATTGTGTGTACAACATGAATACAAACTCAAAACCCTCCAGTTTGATTACAAAACCTTTGGCACAATCAGATGTGGCAACATCTATTGCTTTATCTGCAATGATGTTATAAAAAGTCTGCAGGAGGCCATCACAGTTGTTGGCAACACTGCTCTCTATCTGTGATGTAAAGCTCCATCAAGCAGGAGCATTTTAAGGCAACCTTGTACCTGCTGCAGACTCAAGAAAAGGTTTGCTTTTTCAGGATTTTAAGACAAATGTGGCAAACCCAGACAGTGATGCAAAACATATTTCACACACAAACAAGCATTTAGCCCTCTGTGACAGCACCAGATTAAGTCTGCGTGCATAGCAATGCACACACATTGCACTGGGGCAATTGCCTTCACTTTGGTCTGCAGACCATTGAGAACTGACACACAGCTGCTGACTGGAATTGAAGACAGAGTCATATTTAGATAATGTTTCTGTAATCCCCCTTGTTGGATGGTTCACTTCTCTCATCATGCCCCCTAAATGCAAGCTCCCGCTGGCCAAGCAAGGAAGTCACATCAATAAGGCGGTTTAGGAAGGCCCTGTTTTGTTAGACTGTTTTATGTTTTGCCACTTAAATGTCAGCTCCTTCATTAATTGCATTTTCAACCCTGCCCCTGCCCCTGCCCAGACAACCTAACCATGAACATTTACATACATGTTCATTGCTATTTTCATGTCTTTAATATTCCTGGTCAAACTTAGAGTCCCAAAATCTACATTTTGACCACACAAGTCAACATTTTGATGTGAACGCAGTTTCAAAATGTCTTACTTCTGTAGTCGGCTAACGCTGATTAGTTCATTTCAGAACATAATACGAAAAGAATATCAGGGTAAAAGGAGATGAGGAAGAAATGTATTGCTACCGATTCTCCAATAGTGCATCTCTAAGACAATATAGCCAGTAACGCATCTGCAGTATACATCCAGTTTCCAACCTAACTGAAGGGCAGTGGTAACTTAGTGGTTTACATGTCAGTTCAAGACAAGACAAGGACAGTTCCATCATGGCCAAACTCCTCTTTAGCATCAAATGTTTGGATTTCCAGACAGATGTCCAGAAAGATGTAGTCTGCTCTAAACAAAAACATTCACTGAACATGCAACAATCTGGATATTAATAAAGAACCAAAAGCAACATAGTATTAGTACTGGCCATAAAACGAAAAGCTAAATGAAAATACTTCTCTGCACACGTTGGTCTGCATTGATTTTATTGTTTTGAAGTGCTGGAGAGTAGTTTTAACAATCTGTCCAAACTTTTAAAACTTGGTGTGCTGGCATGGACGCACTTCTGATTTTGTCTCCTTGAGACGTGATTGTGTGTTAACACATGCACTCAATAATCCAATCATAGTGGGATTTCTGCAGTTCTCTGATTATTTAAGTGGTCGTGTATACAGCATAGTCAGATCTAGAAATCAAATTAAGAAATCCAATAAACAATAGTTTTACTCCAGTTATCGGATTTCTCAAAGCATGTATTTCCATACTTGATTCCGAGCAGTTCTTTCAGCCTGTGCATGGGTGCAAACATAACTCAAAAGAGTAACACGGTTGCCACATGCACTTACTCTAAGACAGCCTTTGAGATTCATCCATAGACCTTGTTCCTAACTTGTTGGCTACCGACAACTTTGTGGAGTGAAATGCTGTAAAAAAAAAAAATTAAAATACCACTACACTCGAAAGCAATAATTTAATTTAGAACCCTTTAAGATCTGCTATCAAAGTGCCAGCAAAATGACAATGCTGCGATCATAAGTCATATTATTTTTGTTTCCATTTATACAAAAAAAAAGATAGGAGTCCCAGCTGTGTCTCCAAATGTATCACAGCATGTCTGAAGAGCATTTCGTCATAGATGTCAGCTCATTTTCTTAGGCTAAACTGATGGGTCTGATGACTCTCTTCCGTCACACCCTCTGAAAATGCAAGAAACCTTAGTATTTTCTTTGATAACCAGCTGAGGTTCTCTGCTCACATTGCCAAACGGACCCAGTCAGTACAATATCAGGGCAATTCGACTCCACCCAGGCGAAGCCACCCAGGTGCTTATCCAGTCTCTTGTTGTATCAAAACTAAATTACTGTATCTTCTGGCTGGTCTTCCACCAGTGCATACAATCTGTAGCCTGCAACTCTCCACAAAGCTCAAACCATGCACTGTACCTCTTAGCCTTCAAGACATGTGCTTGGCTTGACTGGACCAATCACATAATTAAAGAAAGAGAAGCAGCAAGACTATTCTCTGTACTGGCCAGGTTTTGGCATGAACTTCCAAAAGATGTCCGAATGGTCTCCAGCTGTCTTCAAATGGCGACCAAAGACTCACCTCTTCATTTACCACTTAAACCTGACAAGTGCACTTAGATGCATTCCTTTTGAAATATCCCCTAATTTTGTGAGTAGTATATTTAATACAGTTCAATTTTTTTTTTAATTGCCCACACTAATAGCATTTAGTTGGGTTGTGTTCTTTTCTTATCGCTTATATGTACTAGTAATGTCTAGAACTTCTGTAAGTCGCTCTTGATAAAGGCATTGCTAATTGTTGTAAATGTAAATCAATGTGTAGTTCAAGCGCCCTCTCCCATATTCCAAAGACATGCGTTAGAGCAACTGGCATCTCTGAAACAGTCCATGTGTGAGTAAGCAAGAATGTGTTTGCATGCATGTACCCTGCAATAGTGGTGGGTCCTGCCTTGCACCTTGTGCAGCCAATTTAGCCCTACCCCTTGTGACTATGAATCGGATTAAATGAGTATAGAAAGTGAGTGAGATATAAAGGAAAAAAGAAAAGCAATCAGCTTATAAAATCATGCTACTGTGAGTAATGATGGACTTGGCCAGATATGATAGTGCTGAATCAATAGTAATACTTTTATGGTTCTCATTCTTCACGTATTAGTTAAGTTGAAAATAAACCAGTATTTGACATTATTAAAAGACACTACTACTACGCATTAATAAAACATTCATATATATTAAACGATTTAGATGTCACAATGTGTATGTTTAATTTCTCCTCAAAAAAAAATCACTCCACCCGGGGTGTCCATACACTTGCTTACATAGCTTATATAGCTTTTTATAATATATAGCTTTACTGTTTCAGTAATTATGCACAGAAAGACAGGAGACCAAAACACTTGTTTCTGTGGGGAATTATTCATACATTTTACGAGATAAAGCCTTCTGCACAAATTATTGCAAATACCATTTACATAAAACTGCTTACCATGTTCAGAAATCGGGTTAAATAATGAAGGGGGCTTACACAATCAATCATATAGTCATATTATCCAAACCAAAAGGAAACAAAGCAGAGTTCTTCTACCAATAGTACCTACACCTTGCTAAGGTTTGTTAAAGAATAGTAGCCATGTGCTTTCTTGGAAACAGCCTTTTGGAAATATTGTCATTTTTCTCCCATATAACTGTTGTTTCCTCGTCACAACCCTAGACCCAGTGTTTACTCAGGTCACCACTTTTGTGGTACCCCAGTGCACATGTACAGTTTTTGCGAACTGTATCCCCTCTCTGAGTTTGTCCACTGGAGACACCTGAAAACATGTGTCATGTCAATGACTCTGTTTGAAGTTTTGAAGACAAAAGGGCTAGACTGTCTGAAGACAAAATCTAGAAAGTAAAGGAAATAATGTGTAAAGCGGTTGGGTTTCTACCTTTCTTGAACTCCTCTAACATTGCATCCAGCTTGGTGTCATTGAAGACGAAGTGCAGCGGGTGGCTGTAGAACTTTGTGATGGTTTTCAGCGGAGTGCAGTCATCTGGATCCACAAAGGCCAAGTCCTTCACAAACAGTAGGTCCACAATGTTGCACCTTTCCCCCTCAAACACAGGTATGCGTGTGTAGCCACTCTCCATGATCTCAGACATGGTACTGAAGTCAAGTACTGCATCAGCAGCAATCATGAAGCAGTCTCTCAGAGGGGTCATGACATCATCTACTGTCTTAGTCCTGAGCTCAAGAGCACCCTGGATAATGTTCAGCTCTTCTTTGACCAAATCATTGTATGGGTCAGTAACCCTGAGCATCTCGAGGAGCTTCTCCCGATTGTAGACAGTGCCGATCTCCTGTCCCAGAACGTGGTCTAAAAGTTTGCTGACAGGATACGACGCAGGAAAGGTAAGGATCATGAAAAACTTGGTTAAGAGCAGGGTGTTGGCGCCAACAGCAAGTCCATGCCTGGAGCAAATTGCCTGTGGCACTATTTCTCCAAGAATCACTATTCCAATAGTAGATATTACAATCGCGATCAGACCAGAACCTGCAATGTCATCCAGGAGAATGGTTAAAGTGGTGTTCACAAGAACATTTCCTAGCAGTAGCGAGCAAAGGAGGTAATTCCCTTGCCTACGCACTGGCTCAATCTTGTTTGCATAGTTCTTTTCTTTTTCTGTTCCACAGTTCTGGACTATCCTGAGCTCCATGGGGTCGAGTGCCATAAGACCCAAGTTCAGTCCGCTGAACATGCCGGATAAGCACAAAAGCATCGCAATAAAGATCACCTGCAGCCAGAAAGGCAGCAGAAACTTTTTCTCCTCCACAACGAGCACTTTGGTGTCGGGCCCCTCGTGGTAAATCCACAGGTTGTCGGACCATGCGTCGTAAGTGTCCGCTGCAGCAGGTGTCGGAGCGGCAATACACATGTAGTAAAGTTTACTCTTCTCTGTTTTCCGCAAGGGCTTCACCTCTATCTCGATTATTCCGGACGTCTTTCGGTTTACTTCTACGTTGGGAAGAATGATGATGTCGGACGAGCGGATGCCACAGGGCTGAAATGCAGGGGGCTCTGAGCCTGCAGACACGCTGGTGCGCGACTGCTCGGTGAACGCGATCTTGGACCAGGTCTCGTTGTTAATATTCTGGCCGTAAACCCGCAACTTGACGCGCGATCGCTCACTGACACGCAGAAATCCCCTATCCATGTACGACACGTCGTCGGTGTTTTCGAGCCGCAGGCCGATGATGTCAGTCTCCTCCACCGCTTCTTCGATAGCCTCCGAACGACTTAGAGCGCCTGTGACAATTAAAAAAATAGCAGTCAGGGACCTAACCGGGCTGAGCGCCGCCATATTAGAAGTGGGCAAATGCAGTCCACTGCTTTGCACTTTTCACATGGGGCAGGTTCGGACTGAATGAAATTGGGTGCAGTGATCAGAGAGAGTCCGAGTCCGCCTTCATTTTGGCCACAAGCTGTGCTGTGGGACCTGATCGCACTGACTTGACTCTCCACAGCGGCGCGATGACACTCCACTCAACACTAGTGTTATTCCACTCCAGCGAGCTGCTCACTGACAGCCTGGCCAGTCAATAAGAAGGGGCTTCACGCGCGAGGGCGGGACAAACCTGGCAGCACGGCAAATGACGTTATGCAGGAACTTAAACGCGGTCCTAAAGCCATGCGATGTATTTACGACTTTTCAAATAGGTGGCCAAATACCACAGGGCATAAGATCAACGCCACATACTGTAAGATTTTATTGTAGTAGTTTAAAAAGTTTTTCAATAAATAGGGGTGATGAAGAAATGCCTGTGCACCAGCCACATCCTACATACGGTCTATTGGATTGATCAAACCACCTGACCTGATTACTCAACGGTTGCAGTTTTGTGGAGTTTTACAGCTAAATAAATCGTGCAGACAAAACAATGGAAATATCTGCACAATTTTTTTATATATATAAATTTTATATATAGTTTCTACATTTCAAAAGCAAATCGTCACTTGATCATTGATGTGCCACAGTTACAGACCATTTTAGACTCAACAACATTGAAATTGCAATACCAAGAAGGAAGATCATGCAAATCGAAGGAGCAGATGCTGCTAAATTTGGCAGATAATCATATTTCCAAGCATCTAGCTTCAATCTGTGGCACGTGGGAGGAGCATGAAAGTTAGATTCATAGTTTATAGCAGTTATTTGCCCACATGAAACCTAAACATCGAATCAAGTGGTGTGGTATGATTGTGCGATATCTTTAGTAAACAGAGATGTTTTGATATTTTGTTTCTGTTATCATTTACATATGTATATCAACATGTCTATCAAACGTGATGGATTTCCAAAACTCCACCACTGTTTCTTAGTGATGTTGAAGAGTGTATATTACCTACATGGTGTCAGTAATTGTTTACAGTGGAACAAAAGTTCTACTAAAAGAGTCTACTGGTGACACTTCTTGTTTGGATCTTTTGGGATGAGTTAATGCCAGGACTCTTGTCAAATTATTCCATGCCAAGCTCACCCAACCATGCCTTAATTTGTGCACTGGGGCATAGCCATGCTTCCTAAATGTGTTGGTATGTAGAAGCAAATACGTGGTCTAGGCCAACCCCCGAGCATGATCACTCCTCCACCAAGATTTGGTGCTGAAAAGCACCACCGTTTCTACAGGCTTGCTGGCTGCACATCCATGATGCAAATCTCCCATTCCACCACATTCCAAAGGTGGACTGAGACCTGGTGACTGTAAAGGCCATTTAAGTACCGTTAACTTATTGTCATGTTCAAGAAACAAGTTTGAGATGATATGTGCTTGTGACATGGTGCCTCAAGGAGCTTAAAGGAGCCATCAGAAGTTGATTAAACTGTGGTCACAAAGGGATGAACATAATCAGCAGCAATATTCAGACAGGTTGTGGCATTTAAACAATGCTCAATAGGTATTACAGTACCCACAAAGTGTGCCACGTAAATACCCCTCACATCATTATCAGCAACCCGTACAGTTTATACAAGGCAGGATGAAAGACAAATTCATTGACACTCATCAGGCCTGGCATCTTTATCATTCTATTCACCAATTATGGGAGCCCATGTAAATTTTCGCCTGTTACCTGGTTTGGTCTTCTGCTGCTGTAGCCCATCTGCTTCAAGTTTCGAGGCGTTGTGCTAGCAGAGATGCTTTTCTGCATAACTCGGTAGTCATAAGCGGTTATTTAAGTTATTGTATCTGCTTGTATCTTGCATATTGTATCTGCAAATGGGTAGTTATAACGGACCTTTTCCTTAGACTCTGTAACACAGGAAAATACACATTTCATATCACCGTTCACGTTTATCAGGCATCCTCTAAAAAGGATATGTCGGAATACTTATTTATAATATAATACACAATACACAGTTTTCAAATTAGATACAGTACATATACCTTGTACAGTGTCCCACACATTTTTGATTAATTAAATGTCATAGTTTTTTTTCCCCATAAGCCCTATTCTGATTGGATTATTTATCAGTGGAACATCTGTGAGTGAATTGTTATTTGTTTCCTGGCATAGAACTCTTGCATCTGTATGGTAATAAAGTAATAAAAGCGATACCTGTAGATGCCATTAACATCATCACAAAACGTCCAGTCCTGTTGACACCAAATTAAAATATTAAAAATATTTCAATATTTTTGAATAATTTGAAATCATACTAAAACAAATCCTCAGTGTACTGCTAGCGGTGTAGCTGTATGACAGTTTTGGGAGCAATCCAAGATTTGCAGCAGTCTGACGTTTTTATTTAGGTGCCTCGTTGTTTTTTGTCAGTGGGAGTATCTGTGTTTGTGTGTGTAATTGCGGGGCATTATATGTCACGATAACAGGCTTAACAAGTTGAAGCTGTGTAAAGGCTATACAGGAAATTGATTCAATGCTGGCTATCCTGAGGGCCAATCACAAATCATTTTTTCAAGTCTGCCCAGTGTTTACAGTGATTGTATTATTTTGCTCGGTAGATGGAGCCAAATCCATTGAAACAACCCTTCAGTTCTTCAGTTTACAGATTACTAATAGGGGTACGCAGAGTCAGCAGAAACACGTTTAGACAACACAGAGTAAAGTCCCTCTCTTATCAACCTTCTTGTTTTTGTAGATGGCAAGAAAAACAGCAAGTGTCCCTGTGTACGTTATGTGTCTGTATGCGTACACGAGCTCTGTTGGTTCCCAAATCGCATCCTGTGTGGTGGCCGGGCCCTGGATCTTGACAACCTTGAACTGGACTTAGCAGGTTTAACCATGTATGAAGGGCAAAATTATTTTCTCATATTTCGTCTCATACATTTATCACTTATGGCAAAGGATACTTTCACTAGCAGAGGTTCAAATCACTAAAATGTTTCTCTCTTCAGTGCATTACCTGGTATTTGTCCTCTATCAATGTTACTGACACTGAGGACTAATAAAGGAATTCTGAAGAGCATTCCCTGCAATACAGCATTCAAAGTATTCACAACAAAACAAGACAGTTTTATTACATCTCAAGTCACTTAGAAACAGGTTAGAAATACAAATACCCAAGTGTAGTAACACACTGTGCTACTCCGAATGGTTTAAAACAGCTACGTTCTGACATTCCTACACTAAATACTTTTGTATAACAGCTCATATCTAACTCATAACCTCCAGAGAAACCTTGAAGTGGAATCCAGAGCTTTCTGGGAGTAACAATCAAGGCTATGATCAAGGACAGACATCTGCTTGACCTTGTTGAAGAGCTTCTGATATTTCATGTGGGTGAGGCAATTTATTTGCCAATTTGGCACGGCCGCAAAAGGTTTTCATGTTGATACAAATGAATCCTGCAGTGCTTATAGAAAAGACACATTTATTTATTAAACAGAAATCATTCTGGATATACGTAGTTAACTTCTGTCCGAAGCCGGTTCATACAGAAGTTCTTCATAAAACTGTGAAGCTTTGTTTCAACTGCATACTGAATCAGCAAAACAGGATGACAAATGTTATTCAAGTGAGATGTTACCTAAAGGGTAAAGGCTTGTCACGAGGGCAGCTGAAGTGTCCCTGATATCTTTGCAATGCGAATGCAATGTATGAAATGAAGGAATAAAGAGCAAAAACAAAGTCCAAGTTGAACAGGTCAACTCCATAGCTGTGAATTATTTAAGCAAATGTCTTAGCTGGTCCTGAAGGTTTTTTGAGTGCTCCACACTGCAAAAAATGAGAAGGACAGTTAGATCTTATCAATACATGTTTTGGCTTTAAATGACAGATGAAGCCGCTATAAAATCTGTCAGCAGTGTTTGTTTTGACTTACTTCTTTTGGATGGCTTCCTGCCTAAATACAAAAGACACAATAACATTAATAACAGTGGACACTGCTTTTTTTAAACAGAGTAACTCAGCATCAATGCTGTCTTTCAAAGTAGGTCAAGAGTAGAAGGACTGCAGTCACTCACTGATATTGCAAATGGGTAGTTATGATCGACATTTTCCTTAGACTCTGTAACACAGGAAAATACACATTTCATACCACTGTTCATGTTCATCAATCAGGTACAGTACATATACCTTGTACAGTGTCCCACATATTTTGGTGAATTAAATGTTATCTGTTTTTCTGCCCTATTCTGATTGGATTATTTATCAAGGGGACATCTGTGAGCGAATAAGTTGTTTCTTGTGATAAAATTCCTGCATCTGTATGGGAATAAGGTAATACCTGTAGATACCAATAAAATCATCACTTTAAAACTTTCAGTCCTGTTAGGCTGTCATCTGTTGTTGCAAAAATGTGTTTTATATTATTTCAAGATTTTGAATAATTTAAAATCATACAAAAACAAATCCTAATTATCCAAAGAGGTCAGCTGACCTTCTCACTGAGCCAAAGGAAAAAAATAACAATATTGTAAAGGATTACAGATGTCCTGTGATTAGACACTGGGTCTTGACAAAAGGGCAGGGAACACACTATCACTGCTCTCCAGTAAAAAGGCTCTCAGAGGCTGCCTTTGAGTGGTGTACGTCTTTGTGTGAGAACGTTGACTGCTATACATGCCTCTATGATGCACGTAAACTTATACTGTCCAGTTGACAGATTTTGAGAGGGACACATCAACGGAAGATGGCTGTTTTGATTCAACTCCTGCCATGTAGCCATTCTGACCTCGCTCTTTGGAGGCGTAGAGAGCAGTGGTTCCCTAAAGTCACACACGAAAGCATGGAACTGTGGTGGCCTAGTGGTTAAGGTCCTGGACTATGGACCAGAAGATCCAGAGTTCAAATCCCACCTCTGCCTAGCTGCCACAATTGGATCCCTGAACCCACCATTGCTTGGATTGTAAGACTGAATGAATTGTAAGTTGTACTGGATAAGGGCGTCTGCTAAATGACATAAACGTGGACTGAAACTGTATCATCTTTAGCGATGCTTCCAGGTTCTGTTTGAGTTTGGAGACATTGTGGTGAGCACTGCAGTCCTGCCTTTGCTGTGGAGTGACACACTCCCCCCTGCTGGTGTGATGATCAGTAGATCACATGTTGCATCAGTTGCAGTGGTCTGAAGAACGGATCAGCGATATGCTCAGGACATTCTGTGGCCATGTTACCTTTCTTGGTGGTTTACCTTTCAGCTGGCATTTTTCAGCAGGATAATGCTCACCCCCACACCAAAAAAAAGTTATTCAGGAATACCTCTGTCACAGTGCAACACTTCCCTGACCTGCCAAGTTACCAGATTTATCACCAATCGAGCATTTGTGCAAACAGCTTGGACACCAATTTGGATCTACCTATTAGTGTGCAGGATCTACAGGCCCAGCTGCAACGTGTCTGCAAATATGTTTGCAGAATATATCATGTTTCATTTGATCCAAACAACATCTTCTTGGTGTGTTATTTTTTGTCAGAATATTTTGATCCTCTAAACAAACATATTACACTATTGAAAAAAAAATATTTTTGCTTAATTCAAATAAATTCAGGACAGAAGGGTTAATCAGCCAAGACAATCTGGAATCTTTTAATATGATTGTTTCCAAAGTAGAGACAAAGTTAATCCAAAGGGAGATATTTTTTAAAAAAACATTTCCAGGTCTGAAAACTGAATAATCTCCGATGATCATGTGAACCCTGTTTGTACGAACAATCATGGGCCATTTTATCAGCTACACCTGCCATATATGTACACTTTGCAGGTATACAATTACCAGAGTTGCGCAATCTGTCAGCTTCATTGTGGCCTGCCTGTCAATGAAATCACCATTCATGTCATGTCAGTACTCCAACAATAACGTCAGACAGTTGAAACCCCCACCCCCAAGTGGGTCACCAATCTAGCTATTATTAAGAATGTAATAATTCTCCACCTCAGAATTCGTTGACTCCCTTTGACAAGTATCCTTATTCTATAAAAATAAATTAATTAAACACCTTTTTGAAATGTCCTTCTCTCTGTTCACCTTACACAGTGAACAGAATAGGGCTCTGCACAAGCAACCCCTAGTCCCACTAACAAACTGGTTTGATCTGGTTTAATGCTTCATTCATATGGTAAACTGAAAGGCTACCTCATTAGCTGTGATCCAGTGGTGGCCCTCTTCAGTTACTAGATGACGTAAACAGCATTAAGACAGGTACACCTTTGACCCGCAACTACTTAGCTTAACGCTACAGTCAATCTAGATAAGTCTATCTCCTTAATACTAAATGTAATATAATTTAACATAACATAACATGTTTGTGTATACCAACATATGGACTACAGTCAGTAATAGCATATGGCATGTAAAACAATAAAAAACTCACTAGTGTGTGTATAAAAGGTAGAAGAACACAAACTAATAACTGTGTGCAGGTCACATTAAGCTTACATCCTCAGAGTGCAGAATGGCATCTTCTTGTATAACCATGTTTCTCGCCGCCTGGCTGAGCAGCTGCAAAAGCACAGCAGATGTGAGGTAGAAAAACAATCCAACATTGTCCAAGTTAACATTGTAGCCGTTTTATTTTATTTATTTATTTAGCTTAACATCTCAATATACAACCCACCTTAATGCCTAATGTATGGGTATGTTTTTGTAATATTGTAAATGTAAAGGTGATGTTTATCAGCAATTTATATTGTCAATTATATTTAATGAACAACAGTACACAACTCCTCTTGCATTCCTGACTAAAGAAAATGTTATACTGGTCATAGACTGGTATAATTTGTGTATGTTAGGTAATTATACATTAAACCAGCATATACTGCTCTCAAAAATTAGGGGATACTTCAAAATTAAGTATCCCATATTGAAATATCCCAATTTTGTTGTCAGCATGTATTAACAGTATAACAAACAGCAACATGGAGATAACTCCTTTAAGCCTTAAATCTAGTACTCATAAATCCAAGATAATGTCCCAGATAACCATGTTTATGACAGGCTTTTTGTGTTTATAACACCAGCACCACATGCATAATGTCAGCCAGTGAATATCACCCTCTAAATGAGACATGTTTGACTTGAATACAGCAGAGTTTGAAATGTTCTCTTAACGCTAACAAAGCTTAACATGGCTTGTTGTAACAAAACCAAATGGTATAAAATGGTATTTTATTTCACAAGAAAACTGAGTTCAAACAACATGTAAATTAACCAGAGATACCATTGAAAGCACGAGTGGAAGCTTAAACTGGAATTCACGTTAATCTTTTTTAAATAATTAAAAATACAGACGTCTACAGTTACAAACCTGTGAAAGGGAAATTAATAGCACTTAGGCAGATAGTTTCATGGGCCTGATATGTTTGTTTAGCAGAAGCAAAAAATGCATTTACAGATAGCATTAGGAACAATTAGGAAGAAAAGCTGCAGCAACTGAGTTAGAACAGCCTCTAGTCCAAACGTGAGCTAACAAGCAGTTACTTACACAAACACACACACACACACACTTCTGTTTAATCTCTAAATCCTGCCTCTGTTCAGGCTTGACTGGCTGTTGAGGTGACCAACTGTTACGTCCACAATGTCCAGAGTTCAAAGACAGGTTTTTAAATTTTCTATTATAATGTGCACATTCCAGAAAGGACCCGGGACCTGGGATTGAACCCAAGACCTTCTTGCTGTGAGACAGCGGTGCTACTCACCGAGCCACCTTGCTGCCCCATAGCATCTATTAATGTGCTTAAAAGTCATGGTAAAACAAAATGACATTGAGTAGTCAACAAGGGAATATAAATATAGTTTGAGCTTGTTCCTAGGACACAAACGCAGACCTTAGGCTATATGTTATGTAGGCACGTTAAGGAGTGCCAACGCAATGTATCATCATTTAAAAAATAATAATTTAAACTTTTTCTTAGCATCAAACCATTAAACAACTAAACAATCAAACCGTCAACAGCAGTACACCGTACTGCACATGCACATGCCCAGTAATAAGCGAAAAGGTTTGACTCTCCCGGGCGTCTTACCAGGGTTTGAGACCGTTACTTAACTGACAAGACGGGCGAATATTTAAAAAGGCACAATAAATAAGAATAGAACAGAATAAGTCTAATCTAACTAAGCAACATTAACACACAGTGAGCTAAGCTAGCTAACGCTATCAGTAATGAAGGTTGCCGTGGTGTGTTAACAGCGGTACCTCTTGACTGCGTGAGCCCTTTAACACCTGGCGAGTGAGCGCGATCACATCTGCACTGCACGAGCCCACTTTATCTGATAACAGTCCCTTTACTGACTGACCGAACCGAGCCTGCGTATCTGAGGAAGCCATTGCTGAAGTTCAACTCAAGTACGGAGCGTCAAGAGGGACTAACGCAAAATGCGGATTCAACCAATTGCCGTCAACAAAACGCGGTGGCTCGGCTACCTCACAACGAGAAGGGTTAAATCCCAGGGTGGAGCAGCCCGGGCCCTTTCTGTGTCTGCGTGGGTTTACTCCGGTTTATTGGTTAATTGGTGTCTTTAAATTGGCCCTTAATTAGGTCTTACTCTATAGGAAGTTGAAATTGCCTGTAACTACACCTTAACTAGGGTGATCAGATCTGAGATGGTGAAAAAGAGGACCCCTTAGAGTGGTTGGGTGGTTCAAATACATATGATATATGTGATATATGATACTTACATCACTAAGATACTTACACAACACTAACATGCAGAAAAACACTGCACTAAGTATGCTAGGTGTCAGCTTTACAAGTCAGGCACTCTGCTACATATGGATTACGACCAAGACGATGTGCTGTAAACAAGGACTACTGACATTTGACATGGACAGCATTTAGCAGACATCCTTATCCTGAGCAACTTACATATATTCTTACAGTTCAAGCAATGGTGGGATAAGGGCCTTGCTTAAGGACCCAAATGGGCCTTTGGCAGTGGTAGGATTTGAACCAAAATTCATCAGGTACAGAACCCAGTACCTTGACCACTAGGATATCGCAGTCTCAGTACTGAGGTGCAGACTGACTAATTACATGTTTACAGAGAAGGCTATTGACCAATAACGGTAGCTCTACAGTCAGACCGTGCAATCTGAAAATTTTAGGCTACTTCACCATTCCCCCTTCTCATTCAAGCAAACCGAATAGAGTAGGGGGAGGGGTGACTTAAATTATGAGCAAAATGCTTCTCGAAATTTGGTGTAAGCTCCAGTAATATAAAATCCTGTCTCAAAAAGAGGACATGTCCGGGTAAAAGTGGACACCTGGTCGCCATAACCTTGACCAACGCTTCATTTGTAAATGGTAGTAATGTGAGAAATAAAATAAGTTAGAACCACATGTAATGATTACTACAAGCCACGACAACTAAGACTTTACATTTCATTGAAGACATAAGGCATTTCATGTTTTGTCCAGTCCATTTCCATTGAAACATTCTCCATGTAGAGAGTACATTTGTATTGCTTGCAGCATGTGGTTTTGCGCTGCCATGAAAATTCATGGACTTCCCTGGAAGACACGATGACGATGACAGCATTGACGATGCCATCAAAGAAGTGTAAATTATTTACCAAGGGCACTGACACAGCCCCATACCATGACAATTTATGTTTAGCTCCACCCACTTTTATAAGGATATATAAACGAGTCCCTACCAATGTGCCACAGTAGAAAACAAAAGTATTTTACAATTTATTTTTCTAACATCCCAGGTAAATAAGTAACATATGATCCAAAGTTTTTTTTTTTCCATTAGACATTCATTTGGTCTTAGATTAAGACTTGCGGGTGGCAAAATGGGCTAACTTGGGGCCTGTAATAGATGAAAGGTGGGAGGTGGTGTGAAATATCTGTTGTGGAGGTGGTTGTAAAATATTGCTCCCAGTGCCCCAGATTTTGTACACCCCCCGCAAGACAAAGGACAAATACTTCCTGAGTGTCTTATACAGAGCATCATGACTTCATGATGGCCTTTCAGAGTGCAACAAACTGTACATTTTTCAAAGCTTCCTGGCTACTTCCTGGCCACAGAATACAAAATGTTCTCAGTTCTATGTGGAATTTGTTTACATGTTTACATAATGTAAAAATAGTCTTTATACATAATTTTTAAACAAATAAATGACTGTTTCTGTGGGCACACAGCTCAGAACTCTCCTGAAGTGTCAAAAAAAGGGCCAGAGGTTAGTGATGGGTCTTCACAAATCAAGTGAATGAAGGGAGCCAGTTCCTGATTGAGAGCTGAAGTGGTTATTTATTTATTTTTAAATCGCACATGGTTGGTCAAGATGGCCATTTGGAGCTGTGTTCCGAAGCCCAGGCTGTAGCTAGGACTGGACTGCTACTGCATAGAAGGCTGTTCCAATAGACCCTTCGTATACTGCCTAGAAATGCAGCCTACATTTGGAGTAATTTGAAGGACAAACCAGATGTATCCTTCATAGCCCTCGAAATTATCTGTGTACGTACAGCTTGAAGGTGATAATAAGAAAAGGCAGAAAATGGAGCAGAGGCAAAAAGTGTAGAAGGTTGTTTTTTAAATTATGAGTGTTTGGTGTAAAGTAATTTAATCAATATTTTTTAATTGTACAGAAACGTATTGTAATGTTAAATAAAATGGATAGCATACATTTTATTGTGTAAGATTTTATTTTTAGTTTCAGTTCGACTTTAAATGTTTAAAGATGTCAAGAATTAAACATTTCCAATGGTTCCATCTTCGAGAACTTTCTGGTGACGTCATGACGTATCCTCGTTTTCATTTGTGTGACCCATGATACTAAGAAAGAGTCTTCACAGGACAGTCCTACCAAGGACACGTTCCACCTCGGCTGCAGGCTAGGCTTTGGAATGCAGACAAACACACACACACACACACACACACACACACACACACACACACACACACACACACACACACACACACACACA
>JAUZST010000702.1:0-11844 GCA_034779995.1 Parotocinclus haroldoi
GTAATGGCTTGAAACACTAGACGCAAAGTGCTAAGAGCTTTTACTGCCTAACCCTAACCGCAGATATCGAACTGCAATCAAAGCTCTTTGCTTTGCATATCCACAGTCTCAGAAATACAGATCATAAAATACCAATATAATATCATAAACATTGATTTTAACCCTTTAGTTACCGGATGCTGCACAGATATGAGGCACAGATATTGGCTTGAATCGAGGAATTGAATTAGGCTCATTTTCCACTCCACTGGCATATTCCATGAAGGTATATGGCATGAGTTATAATGCATGTAAAAGCAGCACACAAATGTCTTAAAGTCACGTTTGCATAACATGGGGATTCAGTATTACATAGACTCACTTCAGTTAGAGCTACCCATTTACAATCTCTACTGTAGCCATGTTTAAAGCTTCAGAGTCCATGTTTGAAAATCGTACGTTGGATCTTGTAGGTCGTAAACACACCAGATCACAAAGCGCTCCCCTATACATGGTAGATGGTATTTATGGTATGGTAGGTACTGTACATCCCGACAAACCTATCGTATAGGCTAGCCTACCTTACACATGCTTAAAACACCTCCATTATCATTTGGGTACAATCATTAACACAGAATTTGTGTATTGATAATGAAAAACAAAAAAATGGTTAGTCTAGTGAGCTGCTGCTAAGCTCAGTTAGCTTTCTGCTGTCCAGATGCCTAGCATCTGTAGGAAAATGTCATATTTGTCAGAAAGAAAAAAACCCAAAAGTCAGAACATGATTTCTGCTCGATGTGTATTTATGTTTACTATTGGATTCCCATCCTAACGTAAAGAAATTGTAAATGGGACCATTATAAAATTGCTCTTTTCTGTCAATCCAGAAATGCCAGACTGTGACAAAGCAGTCCACCACCGCAGGGAACAAAGTTTAAGTCCTGGTCATGTCCTCTGGTTGTGGGGTGCTGCAACAGTGTCACCTGCCAACCTTGCGATGCACTGATGTCCCTCTATGGGACTTCATGGGATTGATGAAAGAGCCCCTAAAACTGGTTGAAATGTGGAGGAAAATCCTCACTTGATTGATTTCAAAGTGATGGGTCTTTGTGTTAGACCACCTAGATTCAAAGATTGTTATGTGGTGTAACTACACCAGGGTTCGGGGGATTAGTCATTTTTCCCAAAGAAGATCAACAAATGCCCTCATTGTAGAGACAGAATCATTACTCCAAAGGCGGTAGAACTTCCATGACAGTAAAAGGGTGAAGGATTTGTCAGGGACTGTAGCAGACCAAGCTCTGGTCCCTGGATGCCTTCATATCCCACAAACCTTTGAGAAGACAGAGGTTCCCTTTGGCTGAGCTCTGCAGGGGGATGGGCATTCCTTAAATAATCACGTTAACAAATTGTCCTCCTCCTCCTTCTCCTCCTCCTTCCCCCATCACTTTCTGTTTCCCTGTTCTTCACCATCCCCCCTCTGCCTCTCAGTCTTATAGACACGAACACTAATTGTGTCTTGTCCCATCCAAAATACATAATCATCATATTCCAAATGTAACAGCCAGAGCGAAGCAACAAGACGTGATTCTGCAATCACTGGAGCTTTTGTTTTTCTAAAGATGGCCCTTTTAATCTCTCTGCATCGTCCTCTATTTGTTCCCCTTCATTTCTGCTCTATGTGTTCTGGAAATAAGCACAGCTTAAATAACATGGCTTATTAAGTTACAACACCACATTGGGCTTGGAGATAAATGGTAAATGAGCAGTCTGTTCTCATAGTTGATATATTTGGAGAAATGCTCAGGTGGAAAGACCTAAATGACTTTTACTAATGAAAAAGCATTATGTCCAGGGGAGGATCTATTACACAAAAACACTTGGGCTCTTCCCAGTCACTAGTGGTGTGTACCTACTAATAACCTGAGGAGGGACAAACCATGGACTCATCTGGACCCAAATGAACAGAAGAGCTATTGTGGTAGAAATTACTAATAAGTATATGGTTGGGTAAAAAACTCCTGGTTCCATTTCAGAACCGGTTCCTGCCTTTTTGAAAGTACCAGCAATGGTAGTCATGTGTTTCTAAAGTGTGGAACCATGCAAGAATAAAGTGGTAAGTTTGAGAAGTCAAAGCCACACCTCCTATACTGGGATTGACAGGGTCTCTCTCACTGGGACTAAAAGTCACATAGGCCACACTTCCTTTACATTACTCAGAATGGCTTACTGTTAAACTGAGCTGTTGACAGTTAATGGTTTTGCTCAAGGGCCAATACCGTTCCATTTAGTAGATCCAGAGCATTGAAATATCATCGTCCAGGCACAGAAGCCATGTTTCTTTAATGATTCTGACAGGTACACATCCTTTGCTGACTGCTGAAAAAGGTCATGTCTCCTTACATGGACTAACAGGCACTGAAGTCATGCCTTCTTTAAAATGACTATGGCCACACATGCTTCACTAGTACCAACTCACTCAGGGCTTCTTTCACTTTTAAGTAAATGACAGGACCAGAGAGCGTGTATCTGATGGGTAGAAATGGCACACTTCCATTTCCGTCTACCTTTACACGGGCGTACAGATTAGGGCTGTCAGTATGACTCGGGAATTAAATTGGAATGTTCGATCAAATTCACCTTGATCACCTTGACTGACCAGTCTGTCAGACACCTTGTAGACATGTTTTAGCCATTTAACGCCACCCTGCTGGCTAGGTACGCAGGCCATTACGTCCTCCAATCGACGGCAATTCATGTCTTTGGACTGTGGGAGGAAACTGGAGTACCCAGAGTAAACCCATGCAGACACAGGGAGGACATGCCGGGACCTACTTGCTGTGAGGCAGCGGTGCTGCCCACCGAGCCACCGTGCTGCCCGCTATCTAATTAACTCCCAGAATTCATTACATTTTTATGTATCAAGGTATGCATTTGTCAACGTCTGTTCCTTGGCCATTTTATTAGGTACACCCTGCTAGTACAGCGTTGGACCCTTTTGCTTTCAGAACTGCTTGAGATAGATTCAACAAAGGGACCGGAGACATCCCTCAAAGATTGTTGGACATATTGAGATGATAGCATCATTGCTGCAGATTTGTCTCATGTTTCACAACATCCCAAAGGAGGACTATTAGATTAAGGTTTGGTGACTGTGGAGAATGTTTGAGAAGAGTGAACTTATTGACGTGCTCTGGAAACCAGTCTGAGATGATTTGAGCTTTGTGGCATGGTGTGTAATTCAGCTGGAAGTAGCCATCAGAAGATGGTACATGGAGTCATAAGGGATGGTCAGCAACAATACTCTACTTCAACAATACTCTACAATACTTCATTTTGGTTATTAAAAGAACAAATCCACCACACCATCACGCCGCCATCAGGAACTGTTGATAGCAGGAATGAAGCCGTGATTTCATGTAGTTTATGACAAAGTCTGTCCCTACCATTTGAATGGTAAAGGCAGAAATCATGAGTAGGCAAAGTGTTTTCTGACCTTCTGCTGTCCAATTCTGATGAGTTCATGTGAATTGTAGCCTCAGTTGTCAGTTCTTAGTCAACAGGACAGGCATCTGGATTGGTCGTCTGCTGCTGTAGCTTACCTGCTTCGTTTGCAATGTCCTATTTAAGATCTCTTAATATTAACACAAACAAAGGTTGATTGGATGGATGTTAAACCTGCCATAATCAGTCATAGTCGCCTCGCAATGTTTGCCAGACAAAAACAACCGTATCAAGTGCACCCATTCAAACTCCTAGCCTTTATCTGCATGAAGTCCTTCAGTCATGTCCTTTGCTGCCCACCCCTCCTCTTCTCCTCACTCCCCAGCCCGCCCTCTGATTAAGAACTCAAACGCACACAGTCACACCCCCACTGCTTGTCAAACAGTCGTCATGCCTCCTTCTTCAAGGGCATGTCAGCATCAGCATCCACCAGCATGCCTGGACTGGAGAAGCAACATGCCTGCGCGGTTATTCTCATGAGGACATACGGGCCGACGCCTTAGCTTTCATATCATGCAGCACACAGCTCCTATCGAAGCAGCCATTTCTGGTCTGCATTCAGCTTCTCATCTCCTAAACTGCTAAACCAAATCCATAACAGCGAAGGTGGTCTCCGAGCAATCATAAAAAGCGGTCACAGTGTGGCCCCCCACAGGTGCGAACAGAAAGATACCCAGCGGGATTTATCAAGGAGGGATTGAGCCACAGCTTTACAGCATCAGATGTTCAAAGACAAACATTGCCAAAGCGCACAGCGGCCCTGCTGTCAGACACAAACACCTGGAGAGGGATATAAACATACAAACAGAGTGACAACGGGATAGTGAATACACACTAAATACATGCGCACTAGCAGCTGTCGAGTGGAGATACTGTCAAAGGTTTAGTGCTGTCACCAGGAATCCCAGCAAATGGCACATCCGGGGGGAGAAAGGCCGGTCTTTCTTCAGTGTAAATCAAACCAGTGCTAAACAATTACTTAACAAGCGAAGGCAAGCGTGATTTATTTCAAATGGTTACATTGGTGAGAACAGTCATGCTTCAAAATGTGTACATAGACTAGAGGCAAGGTCATGCCTGAGGAAGAGATAACTAGCACTTTTATATAAACAATACAGCCTATGTAAAAGCATGGAAGCCATGTGACCATAGAAACGAGGAACATCTGTCAAGAATATTTTCCTTGCATGTGTTAATTATACACTTTCCATTGGTTCCGCCATATGGTTATAGCTCGTTTCCTTAGATGCACCACATCTATCTCCTTTTACATCCAGATCAGCCAGAAGAAAAAGACTTGTACTACATCGTCAGATGATGTGGCCCATCCCCCACCCCACCTGAGTCTGTCAGTCACTATAGGTGCTTTCATATCTTAGGAACTTTTTTCATAGGTCTTAGAACCATGTATTCTTTCTCAGGTTTTTGCACCACAGGAACTAGGGCCAACTGTTGTTCTTAGAACGCTGTGTATAAAGACTCCATGCGTTAACTCCCTCTGCAATGACTGATGCAAGTGTGTGGTGATTGGTCCAGACGCAAGCACCTGTGTTGAGAAGGTGGTACCTGATATACGATAGGGGTATGTTCCGACAAATCAATTATGAATTGAACGTATTGCAAACTGAGGGGTTTAATATATGCTGCTTACAAAAAAATAGGGGATACGCCAAAATGGAATATCCCCTAATAACATATACAAATCATATAGTATCATCTCATAGTGTAACTACCTTCAACATGCTGAATACACACATCAACCTATAGCTGGGCAAAATTAACATTAACACAAAGCCTATTTTATAATAAATTGTTAAATATCTCATCTAATTTACTGCATAATGTCTTCAAAGTGAAAAAGAAAATGGTTTTTTTTTTTTCGTCACAGCTTTCCCGTCACTACGTTTCCCAGCGATCTTCATTCAACCACGTGACTCCCTTCATTACTCACCAAATGTGGAATTCAAAATTCAGATATGGTTTCTCCTGAATATGTATTTTGTATAATAGTTTGTTTGTCTGCTTTACTCTGTTCTCTAATGGTCAGGACCCCAGCAGGACCCCAGCAGGACCAGCACAGATCAGGTACTATTTGGGTGGGGGATCATTCTCAGCACAGCAGTCATGACGAAGTTTTAAAGACTGTTTACTTTGTTAGACGCGCATTCTGAGAATGATCCACGACCCAAACAGGACCTGATCTGTGCTGGTCCTGCTGGGGTCCTGGCAATTAGAGAGCAGAATAAAGGGGACAAACAAAGTATATAGAGAAACAGATGGACTACAGTGTGTAATTATAGAACTGCAAAGTGCAGTGACCACTAAACCTTAAATAAAGAATATGAAGAATATAAACTAAAACGTTTAAAATACTTCAGACTGTTGCACAGTATTATATATTATAACAGCTTAACTGGCGACTTGGAGTGTTATCTATAACCTACCGACAACTTTCACAAGTTTCCAGTATAAAAAAAAAACTTTTTGTGCTTCAGCTCTCAGCTGTGCGTCATCACAGTGTGAGTACCGTTTGCAGCCAAATGGTGTGGGAGGCCTGCAAAACTGAGCAGATTTGAGCTGAGATTTGGAAAACATCTTGAAATGGTAATCACGGCTAATCCGCTGGGAGAGCACAGATGATCTAGTTCCTACAAAGTCCAAATGTCATGTGTTCTTCTTCATAAAACGGCCTGACTGAAAGAGTGCTGATTCAGCACCAGCTCCCCTTCCAGCACTGGTGATCATATTCAGTAGAATATGAAAGTTAAACAGTGATCCTACGTCAGCAGTCTTACACAGGCCACTTTGATCTGTATGACCGCTGGGTTTGTCTTTCACACCCTGAGATGAAAAGGTTCTGGAGTTTGCAGGTATGAAGCTGACCAAAGACACAGAGGCCTAGTTCTCAAAGGTGGCCGTTTATAGGAAATAGATTAAAATGACTAATTAAGGGGAAATGGTCGGTCTTTGCATAAGGTGTTTTTGCCAATCACTGACACGTTGTGTGTTCAAGGATGGGGACTAAAAAAAAATAACTGCTGTGAGCACAAACCCTAGAAACAAGCGGAGCAAGATGCACTGCGTCTTTGCAACGGAGCACACCGGAATTAAATGCACTCGTCTTTGAGCCCTGTTCCCTGCTCAGTTCCCTGCTCTCTTGTGAATAGATGGTCACACATTCCACATGAAATACGTTGCGCTGTCACAAAAATTGTTTCTCATTCCATAAATGTGTGTGTGTGTTAGTGAGAGAGAGCGACAGTGTGCGCATGGTGAGGGGCTGAGGAAAGCAATGTGCTACACACAGCTTTACAGTGAAATACGATTTTACCAATCTTAAATAGTGAAAATATAGAAAATCAATATCATTCAATATGCCATTTTCAGTTCTATATTGCATAATGTGCAGTTTCAGAGAATGTACTGTGGACATTCAGGGACACTTACCTGTACAGGTGGTTCCTGACTTATTTTGACTTTATGACGTGGGACTGTGGTGGCCTAGTGATCAAGGTACTGGACTATGAACCTGATGGTCCACGGTTCAAATCCCACCTCTGCCAAGCTGCCACAGTTGGGTCCTTAAGCAAGGGCCTTAACCCACGATTTCTGGAATCAGCAAGACTGTATAAGTTGTAAGTCGCTCTGGATAGGGGCGTCTACTAAGTGCTGCAAATGTAAATAACCTTAGCTTACCTGTAGCCAGCCAAGGGCCAACCTCTGCACGATGTGATGTGCACATCTGTGTTGAACATAAGCAAATTTCTTTGGCCGAATGTTCCTCTTGTGACAAGAATGTGGCATTTACTGAACACGGAACTCTGAAGCTAAATGTTCTTCTCAATTTACAATTAGAGAGCAGCTCTAGTTTTAAACGCAGCACAAAGTGGAGAAATAGATGCTTGGTTTTAGTCCATTTGCAAATTCTTGCTTTTGTTAGGATAGATACTGGTTGGAACAGATAAGAGATTTTTATTGTGGTAATCTGTGATTAAGGAAGTTGGCTGAAAGGCTGCATTCAGTTTCAAATCACCAGCTTATTTTCCCTGTCCATCTTATAACTGGAGGCGAGTGTGAAGGATATGGGAACTATAGCATTAGTCAGATGGTGGTGTTATGGCAAACGTGCATCACTACTAAAAGCCATTTACACAACACTTAACATCATTAAACCTAGACGGAACAAAACAGAAAGGCCATGCTGGCTGATGGTCAGACATACACGTCAGTTTAATGTAATGCTGCTTTGTGACAATGTCTATTGTAAAAAGCGCTATACAAATCAAACGGAATTGACTTTACGTCATATGAAAACATGAAACACATCATTCAGCACAATTATACAGAGTGTGTGTCAATGTGTCTGTGTGCATGTAATAATATTTATAATTATATATTATGAGTATCATTTTTCACAATATACTATGTGTAACTGAAGCATGTTAAAAGCTTTTTCACTTAAATGTCCACATGGCAAAGCCAAAGTGAAACCATTTTCAAATATGACTGTAAACAAATACACTGCTCACACAAAAATTATGGATTCCACAAGAACTGCTGAACAATCTGATCCTGTCCATGCTCCATCACTGTTTTGGCAGTCTTGGGTGACCATACACCCTACTGAACAGTCACTCCCATTCAGTTTAGCATGCTTCCGTTTACCCCCATAATCATAATAATAATAATAATAATAATAATAATAATAATAATAGTCACTTACTACTTAATCACCATAATTGAATTTTCATTTGCTTTTTTGATGATCTTGTTTAATTAATGCTTCTTTTTTATCGCTTCATATTCATTTTGAAATATTTTGCTACGTTTGCTGATTATTTTTCTTATTAGTTTTCTTATTATAAGCTGCAACAGCAAGAGAAGGTCAAACCTTGTTTCATCCCAAAATGTGTCAATGGCTATGTTCACCCAGCAGGTAAAAGTGACCCCAATCATGTGACACAGATGGGTTATCTTTGGCTCAGTTTGAATGAAAAGCACCTTTCCCTCTGTTTTGGGCCACTTTCACACGTGGTATAAGACCAGATACATATCTGTTCCATGTGACTCAGTCTGAACAGCCAGATCAGAATTCATGCCACTTTTATGTAATTCCAACTTAACATTCATACTGAATGCGGCTGAGAAGAAGGGAAATGGACAACAGGAGTGGCAGAGGTTTTCAGTAGTGGGATAGTAAAGTAATGGACCTCAAAAATATTTGGGGTGATGTCTCTGCGTAGACAAAATTAGCAGGCATATTGCAACCGCTTCTAAAGAAATGGCCGAACATGGCCACAGGAGGATGTGATTGCAGCATCAAAGGAAAATCAAAAGCTTAAAAGCGAGGACACAAACCAAAGAAATGGTCGAATAATGAGGCATTTTTAACATGATCAAGTGCCTGTTATTGTTGACTCCGTTTAATTGTTTATTTCTGGAGCGGATCGCCTGAAGTGCTGCTCTGTTGCACATAGGAGTCAGTTTATAGGCGAGAACAGCTCAGGAGAATGTCGGATATAGGTCAAGTTTAACAGATAGTGAAAACAGCCTAAAAACAAAACAACAAAAAAAACAGATTTGGTGAGAAAATCAGATTTGATCCACTTTGGCTGCAATGTGAACATAGCCAATAATTTCTAAACAATCTAAACAGTTCAGATTACATTCGAACTGTATTAAGGGGTAATATTATGGAGTGCTTTCTTTTATCATTTAAAAATAACTGGAAAAACAACTGATGTAGCAACCAAATAAAACTGGAAATAGAAATTATGGCCACTTTATTAGATACACAGGGTTCGATTTGGTTTTGCCTTCAGAACTGCATTAAATCTTCGTTTGGATTCTGGACAATTTTACTTTTTTAGAGCATTCTCTATAAGCCCAAGTTTCCCTAATTCCTGCAAATAAGCAGTTTCTGAAATGCTTCATCTCGATCAGGGTCAGAAACTGCTTCATCTCGATCAGGGTCACAATTGGTCTGGAGTCTATGGACCAACTTTAGGGCAAAACTGGTCAGTAAGAGGTTTTTGAAACAGCAACAACCAGATGAACTGGGATTTCTCTCCATAAATCTGTTATAAAACTAACCCGAAGGAGTTACTTAATGCAGATGTGTGTAATTTATCTTGCGTACGAAACCACCATAAGATGTGCATGTCGGATCCTTTAGCTGTACCTCTATGGATAACGCTTCACTTGCTTCCCACCTCAATCAGCCAGACTGGCCAGATGGTAGGGAGAAAGCGAATCTGTGTTTCATGTTGAAATGGCTGCTTTTAAATCTGATGTATGACTGAGTAATGAGCGAAAACTTGTATTCGTTTATATTCACTGCCCTTCATGGCTGAAAATGAATGCTACTGCTTTATTGACGCTATCATGGTTTTGTATATAGCTGAACTGAATGTGACACCACAGACTAATCACCAACTTGATATCAGTTCCAAAATTTCACAGCTACTTTAACAACATGGAGCCCTCCGACGATCACGCTCAGTTTGAAGTCAGTCTTGCAAGCAGTTTGATAGCTTATGCACTTCAATTACAAACCAATGTGCCAAAACATTACGGCTCCTCACAGATAACGAATAATGTTAATTAACTTTTTAACTTTGCAACCAGCCAATAATCTCATAAAGATGCTTCAATTTCTCGAGCATATATTGTGTTTTATTAAAGTCTCCACAAAGTGTTCAACAGCCGTTTTGCAGGTGCTGCAGTTAATCCCTGGGTTGCCAGAGAGAGTTCCGCACCAGGTCTATGTAAATAAGATGAGATTTCTAAGAATAAGTGTGACAACAGTGTTTTTGCTCACACTCTGTGTGCAGAACTGCTGTAATCGGGTAACTGGTATACATGCTATGAGAAATCTGATTACTTCATTAAAATCCAGATCTCTTTATTGGATTCTGTAATCTGATTATTGGTATGCTGTATACATGACCATTTCAGTGCAAGAGAGATAGAGCGAGACTGACAGATGTAGAGAAAGTGAGAACCGGAACATTCTGATTGGTCTCTATTGGTGTCAGTTTTCTCTGTGGGTGGGCTTTATTGTCCATCAGATCCCTTTTGTGTCCTGCAGTGACATAGCAGGCACACTTACACTAAAGTGCATCCCTGCTTAGTAGAAAAATCAGCAGGTTGGAGTTTTATGTATCGAAATATCACCTGAGGGCATCAGTACACACCAATGTGTACTGTGAGACGACCAATCAAAACACAGAGGGCGTGGTTATTATAAATTTGCTTCAAAAGCAAGCAGCAACGAGCGACGTTACAGCTACACTTACCTCTTTATTTAGCAGGGTTTTTTTTCATCCATTTAAGGGATATCTGAACCGCTTGCTTTTTAAGCTTTCTGATAACCACACCCCCACTATGTTCTGATTGGTCGCCTCACAGAACCATTAACATGCAATTACAACCCTTTGAAAAATTTTCAATAAACAGAACTCAGATGAGCGTTTTGCTTTCTCCGTTTTCATTGCCCATGGTGGGACAAATGTAAGAGAAACACTGCGTTTAACAGGGAAACCCATTTATCAGCACGGCCAATGTTATTCCAACTAGTTGGCTAGCTGCTATCCCATATGGACTCTTTCACAATCAAATGCTAAGGTATGCTAAAGATTGTCAGACTTTTGCACATTGTTGTAATTTCCTATTAGGTGATCGTAATGTTTTGGTTCACAGTAACCTCTATATTTACTTTAACATTCATCTAAGTAAATCTGAAAAAAGCTCGTAAGCACAAACCCTTAGCGCTGATCAGATTGGAATCGTTTCCACATCAGCTCCACCAGCTGTCACTCTGTATGAACTGTGTATGCTTCATTTAATCCTTATCATATAGGCCCATTTGGCGGCAACTGGATGTCGTTTTACCACACAACCACAAGGGCATGTGATCCAAACCCTGTAAGATAATTCTTCCTTGCAGTTTCAGTCTGTTATTTATACTAACATGACTCGACATAAATGCTGTGCTGGCTGATATTGTATTACATCCATATTCCACCACAGCTATAGGATCGGAGGAAGATGCAGGACATACTGAAGCAGCTTTGTCCATCCTGCTCATCACGCACGAGTTATGAGCATTGACCGGTTTCAATTGCTCACAGAGACACAAATGCCCAGATGTATTCCTTTTCACTTTCTCTATATAGTACTGCGTCTTCACCGTGCCTAACAAAGAGGAATGGCCTTGTTTGTGTTGCCTGCCATGTTTTATCGTAATGCGTTTTCACACAGCACATTGGGGAAATGTGCATTCTTGTGTGTGTGTGTGTGTGTGTGTGTGTGTGTGTGTGTGTGTGTGTGTGTGTGTGTGTGTGTGTGTGTGTTTGTGTG
>JAUZST010000702.1:12731-39595 GCA_034779995.1 Parotocinclus haroldoi
ATATACCTGCAGAATCCTAAAAGTTTGGAGATGATTACAGACAGAGGGCTGCTCAAAGTTTGGGAAACTTTTAGAAGGATTATATTTTCTAAATATGACCTAAAACTTAATTGCACAAGTCCTAAAAGTTGATAATTAAACAATACATACATTTAAAAACTATTGAGACTGTCATTCAGTTAATTTAGACTGTCATTCAGTTCATTTTAATTTGCTGTTGAAGTTCATAATTCAAAGTCCTGGGCTAGATGCAGCAAAACAGGCCCAAACCATGATACTACCACCACCATGTTTAATAGTTCTTATGCTGTAATGCACTGATTTTCTTTCTCCACATATATTTATCGCTTCTCATTTAAACCTTCAAATCTGTCCAAAACATGTTTCCAATAGCTTTCTTAAATGTCCATGTGACCAAGTCACGGGCAGCAATGTTCTATACCTCTCACAAAAATGAGGGAATATTTCATTATGGGGTATTTCATTTTAAAATATCCCCTAATGTTTGTGATCAGTACAGAACATTGTTGCCCATGACTTGGTCACATGGACAATGCAGAAGGCTATTGGCTAATTTTGTGCACGGTGTATTTGGAGAGCAGTGGGTTTTCTCCTTGCAACTCTGCTGTGCACACCTTGTTGTTCAGTGTTCTCCTGATGGTGGACTCGTGAACTTTGACTTTAGGTATTTGTGTGAGAATCCTTTCATTGCTTAAAAGTTCCCTTGGGTTCCCCTGTGACCTTGTAGACTACTATACACCCATAGCCCTGGAAGTGACATTTCTTGTTCAAATGTCAACACTTGTACAGGCGTGATGTGAAATTCAAACTATGATAGATCTCTGTGTTTTTGATAAAGCACTGTGCCCAATCACAGCACGATGGCATCCCCATTGCCTGAAAGCACCTCTCTCTAATTTCACCATCAAGTTAACTGCTAATCAGAAAGTGCCACATTGTTTTGCCACTCTCAGATTTGTAGTATTGGATTGTTTTCCTTAGTAAACAAACGTCCGCAGATATGTCAGCAAATGAATCATTTTTTAAATCTTATTTGTTAAATTATGTTTAGGTCATATTTGTGAAGAAATTAAAAAAAAATGTGAAAGGTGTTTCGCAAACTTTCATGCACAACTGCATATGCTCCTTTTAATTCTCCATTTATCAAGCTTAGTATATGGAGGAAGCGTATGTTTTAACCAGGATATTTTAAAATGCTCTACAACATGGACTACACTATGCCATTTTTTAATCATGTTCATGTCCATCTGCCTATCTATCATGATCAAATCCATTAGCATAAATAAATAATTTATACACTAATGTAATTGGTTACTTGATTGCTATGAGAAAAAAGCATATCTGGAATCACACACCAGGCAGGAGAGCCGAGAAGGCTTCTACACTGTCCCTAATAACTATATTTATACATACATGCTCCTCTTCTCATTTCTCTTTTCTTTGATTCGACTTGGTCGACTCTCACCTCTCCTCCACTCGTGCGACAAGCTAAGTCGGAGGTTACAAGTTACATGATGAGTGACGCATAGCCAATTGGAACAAGACCTTCCTTGTCACCTTGGCGGCAGCGTATCCAGTCTTGGTCCACGCCCCCCAGGAGTAAGAGCTCCTCCCCCTTTCTGAAGCTCAGCTCTGTGCCCTTACCGGTGTGATCACATAGGGCTCTGACTGACCTGCAGGACCAAACACATGGTTCATATTAGAAACCTTCTGAAGTGTATTAGGAGTCAATAGATTGTGAAAGGATAATAAGGATTATATAGGATTAATCAGTTTCTGTTCAGAAGTTCTCTCTGGCTCTGTACTATAAAAGCATTACATCACTGATGTTGACTTGCTGCGAACAGACAATATACAGGTAAGCAAAGTTTAACATACTTTGGCTTTAATGCCCAAGGTCTCAACAATTATAAGAAATTATAATGGGAAATGTATCTCCTTTTCACTCTGGATGTTGCAAACCTTTCATTGAATATATATAAATATTATTTTAGTCGTACTTTGATGTTTCGTTTTCAATTAATTCGAATGAATATTGATTTACTTTGCATTCATTACTTGCGTAAGTAGGAACCAAATTACCGTCTGTTTTGCAAATGGACACTTCTAGGTGTTGCAAATTTCTGCCAAGAGGGTACATGAAATAGAAAGGTTTGTAGTACGCTTAAAGGTTTAAAGTGTTTAAATTGCACTGCCTGTTTTGGTTGTGTGCAGCCAGTGAGGTATGTTTCTATTCCAGTTAGTTATATTTTAGTTATTAGTATGTACTTGTTCTGTACATGATTGTGTATTTGAACAATCTGATGTTCGATTCAGTGACTGTCAAGTAAGAAACTGTTGTGTATTCTAGAGGGAATGATATGATATTAGATGGTAGCATTATGCTTACACAGTGATATTTCTGACACATTTACGTATCGTTTGCACACAGTTTTCTTTTGAGAAAAGACTTTTTTCAACTATATTTACATTATAGTAGCATAAAAAGTCTATGTGGCTATGGTAATGTCTTTACCATATAACATAATAAGGTTGTAAAACGCATACTTGTACAGCATTTTAAGAAAGAATGGGTTCTGGACATTTACGAGTAAACTCCTATTTAAAGGGTTCGGTTAGTTACTTGATTTTACCTCAGGGGCTTTGGTTGCTCATCAGTTTCTTTGCTCTCCTCTGTTTTTTCCAGTTCCGCTTTTCTACCAACTTCAATCTTGTCAGGCAGATATGAATGACCTGAACTTGTTAAACGGGGTAGAACTGTTACACCAGGAGACAGCCAGTGTGAGGGAAGCCTGTGAGAAAGACAGATATAAAACTTACAAATTCTAAAGACCCAGTCCAATCACTCATTCACTTTCCACACACACTTGATCCAATTCAGAGCTGCATTAGCTAGGTCAACTAACAGCAAAGGGCACAAAATTGGAACCATCTCTGCGCAGGGTGCCAATCAATTAGAAGGCAAACATACAGTACACTCACTGAGACACTTTGTAGACGCCAGTTGGTCTAACATATTTCTTTGGAATATGACAAAAGACCTTGAGGAAACCCAAACAGACACGGAGAGAACATGCAAATTCCATACAGACAGCAGTCAGATCGGAACAAGATTCAAGCACAAACCACTGCACTACTGTGCCTCCCATTTTGCAGACCAATATTTTAACGGGAAAAATACATTAATGTTAACCAGCGTTCATATACATTATGGAGACCTCCAAAAAAAAAAAAAAAAAAAAAACATTCCTCATGTTTACAAATACAGTTAAAGTTGACTTAAAATGTCTCTCCATCACACAACGGTTAACAATGCAAGCTTACTTTCACACTTGTGATGCCATTTATATTTTAAATAACAATAATGGTGCTTATTAACAGGTTAGAATAGGCTAATATATTATAAGGGTCGATGAAAAATTTGACTCAAACATGTCTACCAGATTTACATTTGTAGTTTAAAAATATTCTCAATACAATTTATACAACAATTTAATAGAATTGTAGCTATACACTCTGCTCACTCTGAGTATGTTATTCTCACAATTATCGGTTTCACATTAGATTAAAAACATTCCCTTTTATTTCTGAAGTGTAAACAATGCAAAAAATTGCAAATTTTCTTGTATATGTTTTTGAACAAACCCTTTAGCCCTGTGCAATTAAAAGGAATTACCAGAAACAGATTTTATGTAAACAAAATGGTATATTGTAGCTTCACCATATCTCAAATAAACATTTTATTTCTTAATATCAATTCAAAACAATTAGTACTTTACTTGTAAGAAATAAAATAAAAAAATCTTTAGTCCCCCGCAATCTCACTGAGAACAGGATGTGTCTATGAGCATGACGTATGACCTCTGGTGTTCAATAAATGCTATTGCACTAGATGGCATAATCAAAAAAAGATCCAACTCGATAATGCACATCGTCCCATTTTTGCATTGCACTTCTGTGCAGCTGCCTCTGTTTGGTTGCTGCCTATGTGTAGTTTGCATGTTCTTCCCATGTCTATGTGAATTTCCCATAGGTAATCTGGTTTCCTTCCACATTTCAAAACCACAGATACAATTTCTACATTGTTTTTCTTTATTTATCCCTCACCCTTCCTGGAAAAGGTCACGGAGGTTCTGGAGTCTATCACCAATATGATAATATTGATGTCATGAAAATTCTACACGGGAAGTCTTTGGAACTCCTTCCCAGTGGAACAAGGTGGCCTTGTGAGACAGAGCATACCTTGCATACAGTCTTTGGGTTTGAAGAGACTGAAAGACAAATCTCACCTTGCCAGAGGCAGGTTACAAACTGGACTGGTTCAACTGGTTAAACAGTTCCCAATGCTAAGCATACTCAGTTTCCAGTTCATGTGTTTGACTTTCCATGGAATGTCCCCCATGACAGTTAGCCTTGCAATCAGATATAATATATAGTGGAGATATGGAATTAATTGGGCCCACTGCACAGTTTTTTTTAATCAGCATCTCTACATGTATGACAGCCATTCCATTCCAGTATCAGTTGAATTCCAACCCAAGTACACCTCATTCCACTTAATGTGCTAAACACTGCTGTTGTCTTCACAATCCTCTTGCAATAGGACAAGCTGGACGGCAAAACAAGTTGCAGGAATAGATCAACGGTAATTAGAATAAAAAATAACTATTACCCATGGCAAAGGAGCTGAAAAGAAAAGTCTTGAGTGAGGAAAAGAAGAGCTTGATTCTGGCATTACTAGCAGAGGAATAAGGTGAGCGTCATGTTGCTTCCATCCTTAAAATTTCTAAGATGGCAGGTCATTAATACAAGGTCAAGCAGCAGACACTGGGGAAAGCAAAGCTACAGACCGGCAGAGGGCAAAATCGACTCTTCACTGACCGGGATGACCGTCATCTTATTCGAATGTCAGTCAGCAACAACAGGATGACATCAAGTGACCTACAAAAGGAATGGCAAATGGCAGCTAGGGTGAAGGGCACGACAAGAACAGTTCGTAACAGGCTCCTAGAGGCAGGCCTCAAGTCATGTAAAGCTAGAAAAAAGCCTTTCATCAATGAGAAGCAAAGGAGAGCCATGCTGAGGTTTGCAAAAGACCATAAGGATTCGACCATAGAGGATTGGAGTAAGGTCATCTTCTCTGATGAGTCTGATGAATTTTCAGCTTTGCCTAACACCTGGTCGTCTAATGGTTAGACGAGACCTGGAGAGGCATACAAGCCACAGTGTTTTGCACCCACTGTGAAATTTGGTGGAGGATCGGTGATGATCTGGGGATGCTTCAGCAAGGCTGAAATTGGACAGATTCATCTTTGTGATGGACCTATGAATCAAGTCACAAACAAGGTTGTCCTGGAAAAAAAGACTTGCTTTCTTCTGCTCTGGCAATGTTCCCCAACTCTGAGGACTGTTTTTTTTTTTCCAGGAGGACAATGCTCCATGCCACACAGCTGGGTCAAACAATGTGTGGATGAAGGCCACCAGATCAAGACCCTGTCATGGCCAGCCCAATCTTCAGACATGAACCCCATTGAAAACATCTGGAATGTAATCAAGAGCAAGATGGATAGTCACAAGCCATCAAACAAAAGTGAACAGCTTGAATTTTTGCGCCAGGAGTGGCACAAGGTCACCCAAAAGCAGTGTGAAAGACTGCTGGAAAGCATGCCAAGACGCATGAAAGCTGTGATTAAAAATTATGGTTGTATTATGGTTACCAAATATTGATTTCTGAACTCTTCCTGAGTTAAAAACATTAGTATTATTGTTTCTAAATGAATACGAACATGTTTTCTTTGCATGATCTAAAAGCACTGTATCTTCTTCATTATTTTGACCATTTCTCATTTTCAAATAAATATTAGATTTTTGCTTTGCTTGGAATTTCCGAGACATGTTGTCAGTAGTTTATAGAATAAAGTGTTAAACAGTGTTCATTTCATTTAAACATGTACATATATCGAGTAAAATCACAGAAACTGTTCATTTTGCAGTGGTCTCTTATTTTTTTCCAGAGCTGTATGTCCACGTGTACTATTATTCCCAACTTCAGTACTTGGTGGAGCATCCTCTAGCCTTAATAACCTCTAATAAGCGATTCTGATTCTGAAGCTTCTGACACATCTCTCGCAGAACCTCTTCTCATTCGTCTTGTGCAAAAACTGCCTGCATATTAAGAGTTGATGACTTCCGTCCTGTAACTGCTTTCTTTAAATCCCACCAAAAGTTTTCTCTCAGATTTAAATTTGGTTTACCACACAAGGTATATGGAAGGCAATGTTCAAACTGATTAACTTTATTGTTTTGGGTTTTTTTTTTTGCAAATATTCATCATTTTGCCTGCAACATGTTCCAAAAAAACAGGGGCAACTAAAGACTGGGAAAGATGAGGAATGCTCAGAAAGCACCTGTTTGGGACATTCCACCGGTGAACTGGTTTATTGGTAACAGGTAAGTGTCATGAGTGAGTAGCAGGGAAGGGAGCATCCCCAAAACAACTGAGTGAGCAAATAGTCCAAGTTTCAGAACAACGTTTCTTATCGTGCAATTGGAATTTAATAGATATGTAGATATTTTATCATCTACAGTCCACAATATCGTCAAAAGATCCATCTACAAGTGCAAGTTAAAACTTTACCATGCAAAGCAAAAGCCATATATCAACAACACCCAGAAACGCCACCGGCTTCTCTGGGCTCCAAGCTCATCTGAGATGGACTGAAGCAAAGTGGAAAAGTGTCTTGTGGTCTGACGAGTCCACATTTCAAATTGAATTTGGAATTTATGGACGTTGTGTTCTCCGGGCCAAAGAGGAAAAGACTGTCTGGTTTGTTATTGACACAAAGTTCAGAGCCCAGCATCTCTGATGGTATGGGGGTGTGTTAGTGCCCTTGGTATGGGTAGGCACCATTAATGCTGAAAGGTACATACAGGTTATGGAGCAACAGATTGCTGCCATCCTAGAAATGTCTTTTTCAGGGTCGTCCCTGTTTATCTCAGCAAGACAATGCCAATCCACGTTCTGCACTGGAATTAAAGTGGTATATAGTGGTTGGATATTTGTGACATCTCAGCTGCCATGTATAATGTCACTGACTTGACATTATACTGTATCAGTATTCACTCAAATCAATATTTGAGTTTTTATATGACATTAAGTTGGGTTGGTTGAAGCACCAGAAACTTTTTACTCAAAAGTGCAAAAAGGCCTAAAGTGTTATGACCTAAACTTTGATGTTTTAAAAATATGTTCACAAAACGATGTACTGAAAAAAAATTGATACGTACTTATTAATGGGTTGTAATGATGCAACTGTCGAGTTGAAATATGCGTTCTACTGCAACTGAATCGTTATGCTGTCACAGTCATAAGTCATACCGACACACATCCCGTTCTGAAGATTTTTTTTACATTTTTAATACGAGAAAAGTACACATTTTGAAATGCTATTCTTCATATGTAAAATAGAAAAGGTCTACACCCCTTATTAAAGGTGTATCTGCAATACAACATTTTTTTTTCCACTAGCTTACCGTGTTGGTGGTGGGTTGTTGGGGCTTTTGGTTGCTCCAAAAAGTCTGCCTAAACCCCAAGGAACTGGTCCAGCATCAGCTGATTGAAGCCCCTGCCCTGGTGTCTTCTTACTATTTGAAATGGAGTGTGGATTTGGGGCAGTCTGACACCCTTCAGATTCCTCTGAGGAACCAGACATTAACCCAGTCCAGTTCTGCCCTAAACGCTCACCCCAACGTATCATGACACCCCAGCCTTGCTGAAGAGCCTGTCCTGCCTGCTGGCTGAAGCTGTTGCCACTCCACATATTAGGAGGTTCTATGATCTCCTTCTCGTGTAGCCATTGCAGCTGTGGGCTTGTCTCCCCTTTACCAAATGGTGCTCTTGGTTGGCCATAAGTGGGGCCTGGACTGGGAGAACACGTTGAATTGGATTTCTGACTGGCTGCTCTTGGAACTGAACCTGCAAGGCCTTGGTTAGAAGCACTCTTCAGATGCTGTCCACTGCTCTGAGACTGGCCTGTGCTGGATAAGTGTGGGTTATGGCTAGCAGGGGCAAGCTCAGGGGACAAGGGATCCAAGTGGTGATGCTGGAACAGCAGGTCTAGGTTAAAGGTCAGGAGGGAAAGGGGCTGCAGCATAAGAAGGAGCTCATCAAAGAGAGGTTGACAAAAAGTGCCAGAAAGATTCATGAAGGCAGTGGGGTAGTAATATCCTTCCAGCACATCTGACAGAGAGAAAGAATACTTAGGGCTTTTGTTATTTCTGACAAGAGAATAATCTATTAACATTTAACAATGACAATAATTAGAAACAATAGCAACATGCAGGTATGAACCCCACAAGAATATCAGTTTGCATACGTAGTACATTTAAGGCTGATTAAGCATATTATCCTTTTTATTACGGTTATTATCCTACTTAACCCATATATTACCATGCAGCACTACAGTGAAATAAAATTTAGCTTATCTGATATAGTCAAACAACAGAAGATTAATACATGCCGGTCAGTGTTGATATTACATTTACATTTACAGCATTTAGCAGTTTCCCTTATCCAGAGCGACTTACAACTTCTACAGTCTTACAATCCAAGCAATCGTGGATAAAGAGTCTTGCTTAAGGACCCAACTGTGGCAGTGGTAGGATTTGAACCCTTTTTTCAGCGTTTCTGTCATATTGTTGATAATTAAAACACAACAAGAGATTTCGTACCAACAGGTATTGTTGTACACAGTACACAATACATACGATGATATCAGGTGTTAAAATGAAGACAGAAGGGTTTAAGAATAATACGCTGAAATTATCACAAAAATTAGGAGATATTTCAAAATGAAATATACTTTGATTAAATATCTCATCATTTTTATGAGAGTATATATAGTATTTCTGACACCTGCACTTTTACTGTATCAACAAGATTCTATTTGCTACCACAAACCTCACATTATTTTAAATGTAACAACTTGTTTTGAATAAACATTTTCAATAGACAGATTTTTTTTTTCAGTAACACCTCAGAACCAAACTGAATTTCTTTAAATTTGGAATCAACCGGCATAAATAAAGCAATGTAATAGTAACATGCTTCTGAATGATCGTGCCCTAGTTCTCCGTCTTTGGGTTTTATATCGATTGATTATCGCCACCAACTGTTAAGTTTAGGGTTTGTGCCGTGGCCATTTTGGTTTCGCCACGGTCACCACGTTCTCGGTTCCTTTTGTTTTTGCTTACGTTTCGTCCCCGCTGCTCGTGGCGTTCTGTTTTGGTTGTCACCAGGGCGATCCATTGGCCTTTCGTTACGCATTTCCGTCACGCCCCCTCATTCTGCGCACCTTCATTCTGCGGTTCCTAGTTTCTGTTATTCAGGCGTCGATTACTTCACGTCTGTGTTCGCCGGCTCGTTGTTTCAGTTTACGTTTGTTTTACGATGTTTTAGTCCCGGTTCAGTTCCTGCTTTTGCTTTCTTTGTGCTTATTCACCCTTCCCGTTATTCTGTTCATACCTGGTCTCTACGCCATTCCGTATTTCGGCTCCTACACCGAATCTCAGCATAATGCCGTTCAGCACCTCGTCTCCTATGGCGTTCCGTTTTGGTTTTTTGTTTCTTTATGTTTTACATTGTTTATGTTCTTTAGAATTTTTGTTATTTTTAACATAGGTAGGTAGGTGCAAACTATACCGGTACTGTACATATCTAGTTATCTGTTTGTTTATTTGGCAGTGGCACAAGGTTATCTTTTCATTTATATCATGTATATATACACTCAAGTCAACGCTACCCACCGAGCCACCGTGCTGCCCTGTACATATATACCAACAAAAGATGGCAGCTGCAGAAAGCAAGCACTATATTGATATCTCTCACACTTACCACAGCAGGTCTGCAAATGCAAAAGCCAGTAATCAAGGCGTTTGATGCTATAAGACAAAAATAAAAATAATATCATTAGGGGTGCATGAATGGTGATACATACACTGCTCACAAAATTAGGGGATATTTCAATAAAATGTGAGCAGTGTAGTAGTCATACAACTAAAAATAGCTTAGTTGGAGTGACGCTTACTTCAGAAGACCGAAAAGGAAGGCATTGAACCTGTGCCGACTCTGTTTGAGCTGGGGAAGTGCAGCTACTTTAGCCTGCAGGTTGCACAAAGCCTGTGTGTTGGGACCTGGAGAAACACCAAAAAAGACAAACTAAAACAAGCCAAAAGAGATGGAGGCGCATGCTATAATGGTTTTGATAGAATGTATAGATTCATGGTAGCCTGTTTACTTCATTTCTGCTGGATAAGGCAATGTAAATTAATCTCCCTCAACACGCAAACGGTATTATGAGAAGAAATATAAGTAAGAGAAAACATGAGAGAGAAAATTGGATGATGTACAACAAACGCAATGAAATATGACAGATGGGTGATTCAACACTGCGGGAATTCATCGCCAGGAAGAAAAAGAGTGAGTGTGTGAACAGAAATGGAGCAAAGGCAAAACTTAAATCTTGTAACGCACACCTAATTTGGTAGATGCTTGAACCAATCCCCAGGGTGAATTTGGCCTTCTGCCTGTGATGAGGTCACTTTGATGGGGCTTTATTCCATCACAAAGCAGATTGTGCATGGCCGGACAAAGGCACTGCAACACCAACCTACCCAGAGTGGGGTTTACACTGCTGTCTCCAGAGAGAGCCTGGGTACAGAGAGAGAAAACAAAAGCAGGCGAGGCAGTGGTAGGGAAAGCAAAAGAGGAAGAGAATGAGAGGGGAATAGAACAGAAATAGAACCAGGGACGAGAAACAAATTAGTTTAGACAGGGTTAGTAAAGTTACCCGTAAGCTAAGATAAGCTTGAACGTGTGAATACCTTGTCTACAAAGTGAAACTTTCACAAATAAAAACAATATTGTTCAATATAGAAATCCACACAGAGCAGAGCAAAGAAAGATATTAATTATTACGATGCATAAATACTGTATAAGGGAGTTCAAAAGTCTGAGACCATCAATCAGTGTTTTTCTAAGACATATATTCAGCATAAAGACGAGTGAAAAGTTGAATCTTTGATATATTTTAGTATGTTCCCCATTTGCACTCAGGTTGGGATGGTCGCCACAAACTGGCTTTCTCTGTCTTCAAGTGTTCTCATAAAAGCTTGATGAGGTTTAGTTCAGGTGGCTGTGAAGGAAGGTCCATGACAATCAGCATTTCTTGATCTCTGGTTTTCAAGTAGTTGTTACAAAGTTGTGTTTTAAATCATTATCCTGCTCTGTTATGAATCAAACCAGGTGGTATGTCTCTGAAACGTAGAGTAGTACTTCTCCTTCTCCCAGTGTTGTTGTTTCTCTGGGGGTGCACAGAGACTCCAGAGTAGGAAGCATCCAAACTTGAAAACTGCCACCATCATGCTTCACTGTTGTTTTAATATACGGATATCAATTTCACTTCTGTTATTCTCTTCACAGCAACCCTTTCTCTTACTGTCATAATTCTTGGAGCCATTATTTACTATTTTTCCAGTCATCTTCTTCAAAATGGTCATTTGTCCCATGCTAACGCTTTGCCTTGTTATTCTCCTGAGAAACGGTTTAAAGGCGGTTTAGAAATGGTTTACTTCTCATTTGAGACTCCTTCAGCATAGACTCCATTTTTGCCACACCGTTTTAGAATACAATGCTCTGTCTCCTTTGAATTTGCCGATATAGCCATGATTTGATGTTGAGAAAGACCCCTTTTTGCTTAGAAGAACTATTTGCCTTCTGACATCTTCACTTAATTCCAATGCCGTATTACCCACAATTCTACTTTTCAATACTACAAGATTTAAAAAGATACTTAACCTGCTTGGGCAGCCCAGATGTTACATGCAAAACTTACCTACATAATTACAGTTTACGTGGGAAACTAACCTTCTGAACGAGAGTCCTGGAGGAGCTAAACTGGGCCAAAATGCCCTCTACAGCCACACCGACTGCAGTGACAAGAGCTAGGAGATAAAAATAGATAAATAAATAAATATGTGCTTGCACTCAAGAATGTAATGGTGTACAAAGTGACCTGTGTATGCTGAAATATGTGTTATGTAATGGGCACCTCTTTTTTCCTGCAGGCATAGAGAGGACAGTCCATCACCCCTCAGAGGTCTTACATCCTCACCCATCCAGTCTCCGGCTTTCGCTGCAGAACCAGCGAAGGACAAGCTACGGACAGCTATCACAAGAATATAGGACAATCGCGCTCATTTACTTATAAGCTACACTAAAACTCACTGATTATTTTCATGTAATAAAAAAATATTACATTTATATAGTACTTCATCATATCAAATTAAAAATAACTCTCAAACATGACTGTATTCATGAAATTGAGATTAAGTGTATGTTTATCTGGAAAGCATTTATTTAGGTTTAATAACATGCATTAGAAACAAATATTAAGGTTACCCAAAAGGCAAAGAGGCATGCATAAAAACAGCAAGAAGAAACAATAAGTTATTTAAAGGTGGACATAAAATATGAATAAAGAAATGGTGGTCAATGTCTAAAACAGCAAAAAACAAAACATGCAATATAGATATGTAAAAAGTCTAGGACCAAAATGGCATTACAGCTACAGTAATAAGGACAGATAGAGTGTAAGATTGTAACAGTGTAAATAAAAAATAAATAATAAACAGCATAAATACTGAAGCCTATACTGTAAGCATACCTTCACACATGCCAAATCACCAGGTACAATACTGACAAGGCAAACTTATAGAGCGAAAATGCATTACATACTGAATTAATAAACAGAAAATGTGTATAGGTAATATGGCAATAAAGGAATAGACAGAAATGTGTACTGATGAATTTGAGAAGAACAAGAAATATGCACTGATCCCTTACTTGATGCACTCTGCTTAGAGGGGGTCAGCGTTTCCCTTAGGGGAGTTGGAGCTTGGGGGGTATATAAGTACGGGTAATAGAGAGGGGCAGAAAGAGCAGGGAGTGTGTGACTACGAGGGAAGAGGGGCGAACCAAGACGAGACATGCTGGCTCCTGGAGACAGAGGCCCGGACCTATGGGGAGGTGAAATAGCTCCTACAGGTGATAAGCGTGGGGGAGAGCCCTTATGCAGGGGGCAGTTTTGGGGGTGATAAAGGTAGAAAGCGGGGGCGGATGACATTTCAGATTTGTCCTCCATTATTTTGTGGTCAAAAAATGAATTGTAATCTGAAACTGGGATGCTAGTCTCAGAGCTCAGATCAAACATGGAATCAAAGTCCTCATTGGAGTTTTTGTTAACATCACTCAATTTGTTAAGCTTTTCTGCATTAATGAGCCTTATCATGTCAATGTTTTTATATGGGGTTGTGTCACCCTCAGCACATGAGCTTGTACCTGGGTTGTCAGCATCACCAGAGGTCTTTGTGCTGTATTCATCACTACAATAGAGTGAGTCTATGTAACTGTTTAAGTGACTAAAACGTGACTCAGTCTTGCTAAATGTGTCCCTCCCATAATCAGAGACCTTCAGGTTATCAGACGATTGGTGAAAGTCATACAGTGAATCTATAAGGTTGTCTGAATGACTGTAATTGACACCACTTTCATGATTACACAATAATTTAGCTTGTCTTTCTGATTCCCTGCAGTACAGAGAGTCACTAGGGTCAGCGTTGTACGTAATGGCTTCAGAAGTGAGAGTCATCTGACACAAATGGTCTTTGGGACGTTCTAGAAAAGAAGGACCTTTGCACTGAGTCCTATAAAAATCAGAACAGTAAAACAAGGGCGGTTTGGATAGGGGGTTGGAGTGCAGATAATAGGGAGAGGGCAAAGTGCTAGGCAAAGCTAAAGACAGAGGAGGTGAGGACACTTATTTGGAAAGCAGAAGTAGGCAAAATCATGTTAATTGAAGCATTCAATATAGTATAAAGAGCACAGGGGTGTAGGAATGTTTGAGGAGTTTCACATGCAAAATGTCAGGAGAATGGATGTAAGCAAAGCAAAAGAAACAGGGAGAAAAAGAGAAAATGGAAAAAATGTTAACAGTGTAAAAGAGTGAAAAATGCACGTGAATAAAAGCCAGCCTATTAACACAAATACAGCATGCTCACTCTTCATCTTCATAACTTGGCACACATCTCAGCACTGTGGTATTATTTGTTGACAGACAGACAGATAGATAGACAGACAGACAGCCAGATAGACAGACAGACAGATAGATAGATAGATAGATAGACAGACAGACAGACAGACAGACATACAGACAGACAGACAGACAGACAGACAGACAGATAGATAGATAGATAGATAGATATGTGGATCTAGGTGATCATTGGCTGCTGGAGTTAAGCTATGTCAGCGAAAGCATGCCACTTTTACCCCGATTGGAAAATGGTCGAGAATAAACACAGGGAAGCTGTGTGTTTTTGTTTTCTCATATCAGCTAGTTTTAAGGATTATGCTTTTTAATAATGAGGCTTAGAATCAGACTGCTAAACTGCTACACTTATTGAAGCGATAGCGAGACGGAGAGAAGAGCAATGGAGAAAAGGTGCAAAGAAAGGGAAAACAGATACTTCAAGAATATTAAACTAAAAATAGACGATTACAAACAGAAATATTTTGTTTACAAACCGGTTTTTATTACCAGTTTTTGGGTTCTCAAAACTTTAGGATCTATTTTTACCCCATAGATTTGTTTCATGTAGTCACATGGTGAAGAAAAATAAACTCCTTATAGAAAAAACGAATCAAGATGCATCGATAATCGTTGCCCAATGAATCATAATCGAATCGAATCGTGAGGTACCTAGAGTGGCCTGGCTTGAGACTGGCTGGTGGACTGGCTTGAGTATTTCTATTACAGCTAATCTGCTGGATTTCATATATAATATACACTCACATGTTCCTTTTGTATGAGCATTTATCTTTAATGTTGTGTTTAAATCAGTGCTCCTTCTTTGGTGTACACAGTCAAACTTTTCTGAGGATAAATATAGCGCAGCAACTGTCACTTCAAACCAACATATATTTAAACTACAAACTACCATTGAGTCAGCTCTCGTTTGTGAATAGCACCCGATTCAATCAGAATCACATACGACTGACAAAATAAGGGACTAAACAGAGAGTTGTATGATTCCACACTGTTAAATTAGTTTGTCAGGAATCACTGCATATGAAATGTCTGATTGAGCGTAACATTGTGTCTTGTCATTATAGTGTAAATCATTATTAAAACAGATAATCCAATGTTCTTGGATGTTACATAATGCTCACAGTCCTATCTCTTTCTGTAAACCAGTTTCTACTGCTGTGTTAAAAGGGTAAACCAGATTTGTTAGTAAAGTATGTAAAGGGTAAGGGTTAACACATATGCTGTACTTCATCTTCCAGCATGCGGTCATGACATTAAGCGCTAAGAGGGAAAAATGTCCTTAAGCACCAGGTCTGGGATCAGATTTCAATAGCTGAGCAAACACTGACTGCACTGAGAGCTTAGTAAGTAACCCTGGATAAGCACAACTTTTGTTTCTGACAATACATACTAAATTAAACGTCTATAAATATAAAGTTTCTATTTATCCATTTAAGATCAAGACTGGTTTGTAAGGATAATACTAAAAGGTGTGCAGTCTTTCTGGAGTCTAGTGTACATAACATAAATAACAGCATAACATTCAGTCACTTAACTTGTTGGTTTCCAAAGCAAAATAAGTATGGTGTACTGGGCAAGAGAATATGTGTAGTAATGCCTCAATGTCTGAATTCAGAAACACAGCAGCAGTCTACCTGACCGTCTATCTGACAACACTTCCACTTTATACAATTACAATTTACAAGTTAAAAATGTTACCTTACTCAGTGCCTGCTTATTTTACACTTTCACTTTACTTTGCTTTTCCTGTTTTGCCACTGAAGCACCTCCTGCACGGTCGCTGGTGGGGGAAGGTTTCAGCCGTCCCGACTACCTCTTAAAGGTACACACGCAAAACAGCACTGACAATGTCCCTAATGTCCATTTTAGAAATTCTAAGTATGCTACAATGCTACTTAATCTCACTCACTAATCAGGTTTTGCCTATACATGAACACACAAACAATTTATTAACAAACATAACAGATAGAATACAGACCACTGCCTAAAGTGCCAAGACTAAATTTAGAGGGGCTACATCAGGGTATCAAACTTCATCATTTGCTCTGCTCGACATTCAGCCTCACAAACAAATTGTAAAAATGTTCTATTGTATCTCCTCTATATGTTAAGGTAGTGAGGCTGAAAGCATCAACTGTTCCTTCTTAAGAATAATTCAAAACAATGTAGACTTTTCTCATGCAATCATTTATACAATAATTAGGAGTCTCACTGAGAGCCACATATGTATATGAGCATGACATGTGACTGTGGCTTCTAAGGTTCAAAAATGCAGTTGCATTAGACAGCTTGACAAATAAGAACAAAATGTATAAGCAATACAATTACGAGATTTGATGTAGATGTGTTGGAATGTAATACAATGAAATATAAAGTCTATCATAATAATAACAATGTTGATAGGGCAGCAGGGGTTCGGTGGGTAGCACCGCTGAATCAAAGCAAGACGTTCTCGGGTTCAATCCCAGGGTCTCTGGGTCCTTTGTGTGTGGAGTTGCATGTCCTCCCCGTGTCTGCCTGTGTTTACTCTGGGCCCTCTGGTTTCCTCCCACAGTCCAAAGACGTGTGTTAGGTTACTTGCTTGTTTCTAAAGCGGTCCTTAGTGTGTGTGTGCCCGATGGATTGGCGCCCCATCTAGGGTTGTTCCTGCCCTTGCATCCACAGTTGCCAGGTGGGCACTGGCTGGCCCGCAACCCCGTGTGGATTATGCAGAAAATAATGGATGGCTGGACAATGTTGATAAACCATATGTTAAAAATAATGCATGTATGACTTTTGTAATTTCCCCAAAAAATAAAGGAAGACTTTTCCTTTTATGACTGAAATGTACATATGAACTTGGGTGGGCTTTCCATTTTAAATAAAGCTTTTATGCTTAATATGTCTAAAAGACATATGCTCAATAAACTATGTTTTATCAAATAAAACTATAAATACTTTACATATTTACAAAAGCGTACACCGACAAACTGTGGAAATGAATCCAGGGATCTGATACAGTTCTAAATGTAAATAACAGTCTAGTCAAAGAAGGGTGTTATTATGGTCTATTTGTCACTGGCTTTACAGTATTCTCTAGAAATTTGTTAATGTTTTGTGTCAATTTAAGGCACAAATCCTTGGTTTGCGTGTGCAACCATTGTTCCTTAAAACATAAGTAACTGCCTGCTTAAAATTTCAACACATTATTTTAGTTTTCTGTGAGGCATCTGACGATGCACACCTAACAAATGTGTTTCAGCTCAAAGTGGCTGAAACAGCTTGAACAGTTTCCAAAACTGTTGTGAAATGTCATTTTTACAAATGCAATGCTTATTCAGGTTTTCATTGGAAAGGGATTTGTCCTGCGAATGCCGTGGACAGTGGAATGAAAAGGTACTGCGCTCAGAAGAGAAAGCTGCAACTGCATTAATGATGAAGGTTAGGTCGACTGAGTAACAGAAATATCTAGCAAGTATTATGGCAAGGTAACAGTGGTGTTGTATTGAAAAGTTATGCTTTCAGTTTATTTGCACGTCTTGTGTGACGTCGTTCATAACGTTGGTGTTTCAATATTTTTTGTGAGCAGTATATCAGGCTTTGCTGACAGTAATATATGTACAATACTGTACTTTCTCACACATTGCTTCTAAATTTGTAGGGAAACATCGAGGCTCTCCGTTCACTTCACTGTCATGCCCACACACAATTTAATAATATTGAAAAAAGGAGTTCAAGTTAAGAACCCTTACCTCTTGTTCTTGCTTCCCATGTTTGTCCTCCATCTGCCATTCCTCTCACCTCTGTGTCCTCCGTGCCTTCCATTTTCTTTTTCTGATGTTCTCTGCTTTTGCCATCACCAAAGTTGAAATGATTGTTCATACTGAATGAGCCACTCATTTGCTGCATGGGCTTCAGACAAGCATCTTCTCTCATTTTCAAATAGCGTATCTCCCTCAAACGGGCCAGTGATTCAGGTGTGGGTGGTGGCTGGAGGAAAGTAGCTTGCGCATTGGAAGTGTACTCCCACTGGGTGCCATCCCCATCAGCCTTCTCTCTCCTCCACTTAAGGTTGTAAAGGAAATCTGGATCAGGGGTGATGACATTTGGATCAGGCTCTTGTGGGACTTGAGTTGGGGGAGAGGCTTGTTTGCCTTTGTTGCGTAGTTCTTTAAAGGTAGTGATTTTTGGAACAGAACTGGATTTTTGGACGGTTGATGATTTCAGTTCTTGGGGAGGAGTCTCTGCGTCAGGTGTAAAGGCTATCAACCAGTCAAATCTATCTGGCCGTGTTGCATTGGCAGGAAGAGTGCACGGCTTTAGACTAGGAAGCTCAGGGGGTCGAGACAATACTTGTGGCCGTGGGGGTAAAGGGCGAGGAGGCGGAGGAGGTGGAGGGGAATCGGGTATCACTGAGGCATAATCAAAATGGCCTAAGCCAGAATTAGTGAACGGTTTATTGCTAATCGCTGTGCTGTAATATGAGTCAGCATTCAAAGCACAGTTGCAGCTAGAGTTACTGCTTTCTTCACTCTGTTTGTGCTGTCTATTCATTTCTCTAAAGGACACTGTCCTGAAAGTGTCCTTGATTCCTTCTTTTTGTTCAACTTTGCATGCTTCCGCTTTGTTGGGCAATTTTTCTTTAATACTGCCTCTCTCAAACATACTTTTCTTTTGGAGTTCATCCCGCCATGTCAATTTTTTCCCCTTCCATTCCTCTGACTCGCTAACTCCAGCATCTCTGATCTTTAAGCCTTCAGATACTTCTTCCTCCTCCAAGACGGTATCAACACAGACCCCCAACTCAGGGCTCAGTCTCAGCAGCTCAGCCTGGGTGATCCCGGCCAATGCCAGGAGCTTTCGAATCTCCACATCCAGAGCATGGAAAGATGGAGGAGGCGGAAGTGATGGTGGTGGTGGAATGGCAGGAGGAGAGGGCAAGGCTGGTGGAGGTGGTAGGGGAGGGGGTCTGGTGGTTGGTGCAGGGAAAGGTCGAGGTGCTTTCAGTTTCTCAAGTTCAGCTAGCCTTTGAGCCTCCAGGCGGGCTTTATGGCGCCTTCTTGGTGGTGGAATAGGCGGAGTAGGTGAGGAGAGCGTGGGTGAGTCAGTATACAAAGTGAAATAAGGAACAGACTGTGATGGTGGCTGAGGCAGTACAGGGGGTATTGATATAGATGATGAAACTGTAGATGAAGATGGAGAAACTGATAGCCTAAATGTTTTAGTTGGGGAGGCAGTGGATGAAACTGAAGACGTGTTCCCACTGACGTTTATGTATGTGTGGGCTTCAGACTGGGCACTGATATGTCTGGCTGGAGGTTTGGGTGGCCGGGGAGGAGGGTCTGCAGGTGATGGAAGGAGGGAATCTGGGGTTGAAGGTTCATCCAGATCAGATGGTGCTGTCACGTCCACCCCTGCATCACTGTATTCATGAGAATAGAATTTGTCATTTTTAAAAAGCCTCCACGATTTGTGAGTGTTTTCCATTTCCATCTGTGCATCAGAGACATCTTCATCGTAAAAATCCAATCCTGAGGCTTTCTGAAGCCTTTCCAAGTGAATATGTTTTACTTGTTTGTTGACCTTTTCAAGCTTTTCCTGGTGAACCAGTCTACATCTTAGGTCCAAGTCATCCACAAGTTCCCAATGTGCCAGCTGAACAATTCGATAAAATCGATCCACTTTTCCTAATTCATCGACAGAGTCCAAAAAGTTCAGAAGATCCACTTTAATGCCAGCTTCTTCCTCAGGTACCCCGCTCTCATTAAATTCAGAGGAGGGGGACAGAGGTGCGGAAGGATAACCCTCATCAGGGGAGCATAGAGTTGGTGACATCATTGAAGTGCTATGGTCTAAAGGTAAGGAGCAGTAATGAAAAACAGAAGAGTGGCATGCTGGCTCCTCAGGGACTTCTTGCTCTTGAGTTGACTCTGAAAATGTATCAGGGCCATCTGATTCCAAATCAGAGCAGCTGCTAATAGAGGTGGATGAAGATGAGGTAGACGAGGTGAGAGAGAAATCCAGCATTGATGCTGGGCAATCGTAGTAAGACGGTACAAGAGTATTGTCATCTTCATCATCATCATCATCCTCATCTTCAACATCATCAACAACAACATGGCCATTTCCATTGCCGTTTTCATCTACGTTATCACTGGCGTTAAAAGCAGGACCATCATCCTTATGATCAGCTTCATCTTTTTCCTCAAAAAGGTTCGGCTCTGGGCTAGCCATAGGCGGCTTCTCCTCTGTTAGACATTTTGCTTCCTTGATGAGCAACTTGTTTTCTGTCTCTCTTTCCTCGTGAGGTGGTGGCCCAAACTTTAGCTGTTGCCTCATAGTGACAGTGTTATTATTGTTATGGTTGTGATTGAATAAGCTGTTGCTGTCCTGAGGTGAATGGCCATCACAACACAGGCAAGGCAAACTAGGTTCATTACAGTTTGGATCCACTACAGCAGCACCCAGGTCTGAGGCAGCATGTCCACCTTTAGATTTGGGGTTGTCTGATATTGGGCTGACATTGTTCTTCTGCTGTTTGGTTGTCTTCTGCTGAGAGACTGAGGATCGGGCACTCAGTCTTATGCTTTTGAATCTAGAAGGCTCAGGAGGTGCTCGAGTGGAACGACGAGGAGATGAGGAGACATTTACGCTTTTGTCTTCCCTCCTGGTAGTAAGGTTGGTTGGTTTAGCTTCTGTACGTCTTCCACTGTCAAATCGACGTGGACGTGGAGGAACAGAGGGCCGGGAGGAATGCATTGTTTGTCTGTATTTGGTACAAAGATGACCTACAAATTTGATAGTATCTAGAAAGTGATTTCTGCCAAGGTACGTTGACTTCCTGGTCAAGGTTGATCAACATATTGATCACATCGTTGCTCAGTGTACCTCCTGGAATATTAAGGAAGACATTGTTATAAAATGTACTCTTGCTTACTGCATTGTTTCAATCTGCCACTGACAAATTCATTTGCATAAATGTAAAAAACAATGATATACACATTACTGTTTTTCTGTTATGCAGTTCTGCGTTCATATACTCCACTTTAAAATGTGTCCGGTAACTGATAGATGGTAGTATCGTCAGGCTCCTGCTCATGGCTCTTTGGGTTATACATAGCTGCAAGGTGTGCAGCGGGTTTGAGAAGAGACGGTACAGTGCAGTGTCTTGTTCTATGTGTGGAAAATGAGTCGCAAAGTGGATGTGAATAATTGACAAAAGGGAGTAAGTGCATTTGGGTGTGCCAAAGGCCATAGTGTGAAGGAAGCACCTGAATTTGCAGGTGCATGCGACAGTTTTTTGGTTTGGTGAGAATATTTTCATTGTCTTGTTGTACTTGCACACACACACAAACACACAAACACATTTGTCTTTCTATCATTGTGAGGAATTCTAAATCAATTAAATAATATTAAAGCATATAAAATAATTCTACATCTACCCTATTCGTACCCTCGGTAACATAAGTTTCCTGTTTTGGATTTTCTAAAGAAAGATGCAGTTTTAGAACCCCAAATCAGAAAACAACCATTCCTACATTTCAGGCCTGTAACACATTGCACAAAATGCTGTACTAATTGTAAGTCGCTCAGGATAAAGGTGTCTGCTAAATGACGGAAATGGAAATGGAAATCCCCCAGACAGCACTGCATCAAGAACTGTCATACGTCAATAGCTGATACAACCACATTACTTTAGCAAAGCTTTATTAAGCACTATAATACGGCATTACATTAACAAATGCTACTCAAAACTTTACTGGGCCAAACTCAGAACCTCAAGATCAACTCTGAGGTATCTAGGATGGACAATCACTCAGTGGAAACATGTATTGTGTTCAGATGAATTGGTATTCCAGATCTTTTTGGAAGAAATGCACTGTGTGCTCCAAACCAAATACAAAAAGGACCATACAGATTGTTATCATCAACATGTCCAGAAGCCAGGGTCATTCGTGGTATGTGGTTGTGTCAGTGGCCCCACAAAGTGAAAAATGTCTGGGTTAGCCAAACCCAAATGTTATACCACAGGTATAATGTTATTATTTTATAAAATGTTCGCAAAAGTATAGATACATCAAATATTTACCCTGTGCTTAATCATTCGTAGGGGCACGATTATCCATAAAGCACAAGCCCGTTAAACACTAAAAAGTAATTTAACACTAAAGTGACTGTTACCCTGCCATGGATGAGATTGAAGAACAAATGAAACACTAAAGATTATTTCATTAATTGCATTTATTATGTTTATGCTAATAGAAACCACTGCCTTTGCTTTAGTGGTCCAATACGTTGAAACCTACTTTAGTAGCTTATAAGTGGCTGGTCAAAATGTTGTGTGAGCCTTGTCTGGCTTATTTTCTTTAAAATGTTTATGGATCTTCATTACTTCGTGCGAAAAGCCAAACGAAAGTAGTTATGACTGATTGTTAGGCACTCGAGCTTTCGGAAAGATGCTGCAGCGTGTTTACTACAACATAAATTTTTATTTGTCGTTGTGTAAAGTGAGTTTGAAGACGCCCCTGGTCCTCATAATGATATTCAAACCTGAATAACGCACGCATTCACACACACACACACACACACATACAAACACAGAGGCACAAACGCACAAAGATACATACACAGGCGCGCACACACACACACACACAAACAGAGGCGCACACAGACATACATAGGCACACACACACACACACACACACAAACAGAGGCACACACGTACAAAGATACATACACAGGCGCGCACACACAAACACAGAGGTGCACACAGACATATACATAGGCACGCGCACACACAAACAGAGGTACACACGTACAAAGATACATACACAGGGGCACACACACACAAACACACAGGTGCGCACACACACAAACAGAGGCGCACACAAACACATGCATAGGCACACACACACACAAACACAGAGGCGTACACAGACACATGCATAGGCACACACACACACACACTCACACACACAGAGGCCACCCCTTTACAAGGCATCGTGTAAAAATGACCTTAGTTCTACGATAGGCGTATTATCTCACAGACAGTATATCTCTCCACTCCTAAAGAATTAAGGATTATATAGCCAATTCACAAACATCGTTGCAATGAAGAAAACGAATCCTATAAAAACAAGTCTTTTAATTATTTGAATAATAAATCTAAATGTAGGCCCAAACCTGAACACTGTACATGCTATGCAGTGAACGTAGACGAACACGGTCATAAAAACATCTGCTTGTCCTTGAATGCTAAAAGGTTCCGCATATGTATCCAGTGAAGACGAATTAAACACGATGGTACACTTGTCCTCTACGTTGTCCAAAGAACAAATTATTTACGAATGAATAAAGATATTAGGGATCAACGCGAAAAGCAGACGGGTTGGGAGGAGGTGCACACTCATTGCTGCATCCTGCTATATCAGATAATGCACAGACAATAAAGCGAATAAACTATTAATAATGTTCATCATATCAGTAGTAACTACATATACGAATTAGAATTGACCTCAAAAACAAAAAATACATCATTAAACACATGGGTGTGACAAAATATCGAAAGATTTGTGACGCAAACCATAATAATGACCCAAACAAGCTTACCTTCACCCCTATAGAGATGAGTTCTAGCTAAAACGATGCGGACTGATGGTAAATGCTAGCAAACCGCTCGCTTCCTTAGACCTCCTGCCTGTTTCTCCGTCATCCCAGCCCTCCCCACTTCCATCCATCTAACCCCACCTCTCAGCATCTCAGCATCTCCATCATGGTCCGACTCATGTGCGCCTCTTCCTGCTGGATCAGACCCTCTGCTCAATGCAGTAGCCTATCTGAGAAGCTATGTGCTCCCTCATCACTGCTGTGGGAAAATGCTGTCCCTGATGGAATGAAAAATGCAGGCTGAGTAAAAGTCATAGGACGCCCTTATCCCGGAAACAAAAGGGGAAATGACATACTGAATACCACAGCAAGTAACGGGTGAGGGGCCTATCTTTTAGGCCGTGTCCAGAACACTGACAGTCGCCATGTTGGAATTGTTGTAATTGTCTTAAAAATCAGTTGCCACAATCAGATTTGCAATAGTTCTTGTGGTTCAAAAGTTATCAACACAAAGTTCAAAACTTTTGTTGTTCGTCACACAGGTAACTCAAGATGAATTAATGATTTTGATGTCCGAGTGAACGCAACTGCCGTATCATAGCCACAGACTTCAACAATCGACACCCAGATTGACGACCAATTTCACACAGCACTGTCACACCACTCATAGCAACAAGCAGTTGCCCAACAAGTGGTCATTCGAAAGCAGCTACTGGCTATGAAACCTCAACAATGGTTTTGGCAGCCTCTCCGAAAAGTGACGCAGTACGTGACGCGTCCTGTGCCTTTGACTCACTTTGTATATCAGACAGTGTGTAAGGATATATCCGAAAAAAATAATGCTTCCAGGCCCTCGAGGGGTGCATACTAACCCATCACCGTGATGTCCCAGGGTTCGAGAAATAGCAACCCTTATGGACCTGCGTCCCATCCAGCATGGTAGTCTGGGAGATGAAATCGAAATCTGTACAATGCATGGTTCTGGATTTCACACCACTTGGACTTAATAGTGCCAGAGAACAAAGAGATGGACCAAAACACAACAAACCTCTGTAACAGGCACACTTGTCTTTGCCAGAGACAGGTATAGAATCTGAGTGGCTCAAGTGGTATCTCTACAGCATTGGTTACCAGTATTGAACCTCTCTGGTTTGAAGTCCAGGTTTCTGGTGGCCATTTGAGAAGTTTTAGGATCGGACTCTGCACACTCTTAGTGTCTGTCTACCAAGTCTCCTCAGGGTGCATTTATTTATCTTCTGTTTATTTAAACTATTACTATTAAGTTTAATTAGTTACATAACTTACTATATATATATATATATATACTCAAATGAGCTCAACAGTCACCAGATCTCACTCCAGTTTCCAGTTTGGAGTGTGGCAATACTATATATATATATATACTGTTGAGCTCATTTGAGTACAGTGAACTCACTGTCATGTTCAACAAAAGAACATAGACTGTTGTCATAAATTGATGGACTGCAACAATACTCAGATAGGCTGAGGTGTTTAAACAATTTGGTATCATCAACAAATCATTTGGTATTAAGAAGCCCTACCATCCAAATGTTGCAGCAGAAATCAGACTGGGCAACATTTTTATTTCTGTTGTCCAGTTTTCTTGAGTCTATGCTAATTGTGACCTCTGGCATCAACGAGACATTTCTAAATAGAGAACTGCCAGTTGCTGGATATTGTTTGATGAGGCTCTGTAAACCCTGTTCAAAGTCACTTAAATGACCTATTCAGATGCTTGCTTTTAGAAGGTCATCTTCACCATGTCAATGTTCCTAAATCCATTGAGTTTCTGCTACACGGTTGGATGATTAGCAATTAAATAGGTGTACTAAAGTAATAAAGTGGCCGGTGGTTACTTATTAGATACAACTCCTTGTTTCTGTTTTTTGTTTCTGTCATGTTGATTAGAAGAGCAGACTGATGGCTTTACAAGGGTAGTGGTGCTTTAATGCTTTCTTTGTTAACCATGAACACTTCCATGGAAACATGTGCAGTCATGACTGAGATCCGATCACCACCAGTGCAGAGCTTGCTCAAGAATGGCAGTAGTGAGAAGAAAACATTTGAAGGGTGGCTTGGTGTCAAAAAGAGCAGCAAATATGCCACGAAAACAGGAAAACATCAAAAACAGACTGACATTCTGCAGGAAGCATAGGGATTGGACTGCAGAGGAAGTGAGGTGAAGTGAATTTCTCTGATAAAACCCTCTTCAGACTGTTTGGGACATTCTGAGAAATTATTGTTTGGAGAAGAAAAGGCAAGCACTACCATTAGTACTCAGTGAACAAAACATTACATTTATGAACTCCCCAAATCTCAATGCCATTGAAAACCTGTGTTCAATCCTTTAAAAGAGTGTGGACAAACAAAAACTCCAAGAACTGATTACACAATAATGGATTGGCATCATTTAAGATCTTGCCCAGAGGTTGATATCCAGCATGCAGAGTCTTAAAGAAGAGGTGGTCAACACTGTAAATACTATCTTAAGTCTGCTTAAACTAGATGTATTTGTCAATGATAATTGTACGTAATTATATGTCACAAAAGGATCTAAAAAACAGAGGTGGCAAACATTCTCAAAACGTAATTCCCCTTCTTTTATGGCCAGGAATCCCCACAGGACCACCACAGATCAGGTGCTATCAGGATATTGTACTCTGCACTGCAGTGACACTGAGATGGTAGTGGTGTGTTAGTGTGTGTCCTGCTGCTCTGAGTGGATCAGACTCAGCAGTGCTGCTGATGTTTTTAAACACCTTAGTGTCATCACTTTACAGAAAACCACATGTACCCAGCCCCCGACATCCAGTAAGAACTGATGGAGGATTAAAAGGAAACAGTGCAACAATAAGTGTGCTACTGTCTTTGACTTTACATTTTCAAGGTGGAGCAATATGTTTAATCTCCCTTGTAGTGTTCACAGGAAGTGAACAGTGTTCTTTGGTGGTCCTGAACATTAGCAAACAGAGTGACTAACAAAATATGTAGAGAAACATGTGGACTACAGTCTGTAATTGTAGAACTACAAAGTCCACACGGGTCAACAAACGACCCTGGTCGTATTTAACAATA
>JAUZST010000703.1:0-28214 GCA_034779995.1 Parotocinclus haroldoi
AGAGAGGGACCACCCGAGAGACAGAAAGAGAGAGAGAGAGAGAGAGAGAGAGAGAGAGAGAGGGTGGGGTTGGGGAAATGGGTGGATGAAGTGAAGTATTACACACAACTATCAAATGTAAACTATAAATATGACCCAGAAAGTTCAAAAAGTCAGAGAAAATAAAAAAGATTTGGATAAGGAGGAAAACAGAGACAAAGTAAGGGAGAAAGAGAAGGAGGAGTCTACGACAAACCTCTGAGGTCCTCTCCAATGCCTAAAGCCAGCCCGTCCTTGGTCCACTGCACAATGCCTGAGTAGTTAAAGACCACGCAGGACAAGACGACTGTCTGGCCCAGAACCACCGACTGATCTGCTGGCTCCTGAGAGAACCGGGCCATCCACACTGCAAAATAAAACCATACATTATGATTATATCAACTTTAGTCAATTAAATTACATACAAATGAAGAGCTGGTAGGGCCGCTTGCACAAACTATTCTACAAAGATAGATGATCTTTTCTAGATTTATTTAAATGTATACATGAGTGTTCCAGTGATAAAGTTTTAAAAACCACAAACATCTTAGGCAATTTGTTTCTCAATTAAAGCTACTATAGGGAGCATGTTATGTCACCATTTTATTGTACTGATCTCGTGGCACATCTTTTTTTGCACACGAGGTCATTAAACTAATTTTGTACAGTTCTAAACACTTCTTAAATCGTACATGACAATAGCATGTTTAACACATTTCCTTTTACTGGTTAAACCTGACAGAATTGTTGTGTTCCTTGTATGCTAAAGAGGGTGAATGAAGGTGTTCCAGTTTCAAATTATATGTAAATAATGGGCGAGAATGCAGGTGCTGCTTTACACAAAAACCTTGTAATAACAGGATCGTCCTTCTGCAAGTCCTGCGTTCAAGTGTCTTATCATCACACATTCGAACAAACTAGTCAGACTGAGTGGAAATTCCAGAGGTTTGGGACATTATTCTCTGATACTCAGTATGAGATAAAAGTTGTTTACTGAGATGTATCTGAACGACGCTTTGTTTACCAGGTTTATTATATGAAGAATGCTACTTCTGTGTGTACCTTGTCCCATCCATGACCCTCCATTGATCATAACATGTTTAACAGTGTAAACTAGTGGGTCTCAACCTTTTCAACTGGATTAATGTGAACAAAATCAATTACGTTTATTAACAATAGAAAATAGGACAACCGTATAAATGTGCAAACAAAAAAACATAGTCCCCTTTACTCTTTCTCAAATGGTCAGGACTCTAACAGGAACACCACAGATTAGGTACTACACTACCTACAAAAATATCATTTCCTTAGTTCGGGAAGTTTGGTCGCAAAACATAAAACATACAAGCTGTCCAATCAGTATGTGACCTTATTCAAGTGACCTTTGTTTACATATTTTTTCAATGTTAAAAATGTCACTTTGAATGTGAAGCAAACCAGGACTAAAATGTAACAACCTTTAGTAACCACCCAGTCTTACAGTCCAAGCAATTTTGGGTTAAGGGCCTTGTTCAGGAACCAATATGCGGTTAACACGGCAGAGGTAGTACTTGAACCCTGGACTTTCTGGTCCATAGTCCGATACCTTAACCACTAGGTCACCACAGTTCCACAGCATTACTTTCTACTTTATGAACTCACCCTTAAATAAATAATAGACACAATATAAACCAAAGTATATAGAATTCCCTAAGACTTTTGTCTATTTAAGAAATTGTTTTAAAAATACAAACAAAATTCAGGAAAATGCAACCTGGCCAGTTGAAATCTGGTCAGAAACAAAATATCTGTCACACATTACAACTGCAGGACCTGATTCTCTGGTGGATTTCTGCATTCGGAGGAATGATAACTACTAATTTACAAAATCCTAAGTGATTACTAAAGTGTCTACTGATTCATATTTGAAAAAAAATACAAACACTATAAAACTTGCCTGAACTTCATCAACATCAAGTCACAATGTGAGCTTATGATCAGTCACAGTGTTGTGTATCTTTACTTGGCCCAAAATCAAGAATGTTGTAAATTATGTAATCAGATTTTCCTCTTACATTTTTCCTTTCTGCACTTGAAGGTTTTCTCTTTCGTACTCACTGTCCTGACCTCTAATAATTTCACGCTATCTTCCTTTACTTTTCCTTTCTTTCAGCAAATCACAAAAAGGAATACCTACAGTTATCTTTTCTGATATTAAACTGAGTCATTCTGGATAGTTTAGAACGGCACTAAAAATCTAAAGACAAACCTCCACGGCTGTCTTATCATGGATTTTATGCATTCTTTTTTCTCTGTTATTTCTCTAATACCCACTGTTTTCTGTTTTTGTGCATTGCTCTTTGGTCAGAGGGGGTTTCGAGATGCACTGTCACAACCCATTTATCACATTAAATAGCAGCCCTCGGGCCCGCTCTTCCTTCTTTTTTTTTCTCATCCCTCCAGCATTCCTCTGTAGGTCCCTATCTCTCTCACATTCCTAACAACTGGCATATGCCTGCTCATCCCTCATTGACCCTATGTGTCTTCGTAATTCTCTCACTGTTTTTAGAACTATCAAATCTGATGTGCAAAAAATGCTTGACTGACCACAACACAGACTTTCTCCCACATTCTGTTATGGTCAAACCAATTCAGTGTGACAGTAGATTGCAACTACATGTACTAGAAAATGTGAACAGAACATTTAAAATCATTACTGCAGAATCCCATTATTTGTAACATACTTCTACTACAGTAACCCACTCTGTGAAATGTGCTCATATGCCTCCATATGATGCTTGAGCAGGTAACTCATGAATATTTTGACAGTCGTAATTTATCACAGGAAAGGCTCTGAAATCAGCATGACCCCAATCAAGATGGTACAGCTACTAAGGACGAATAAATGAAGAACAATTTAAAGTCACAGCCATTAGCAAATTGATAAATTAAGAAAAAAAGCAATGCAAAGAAAATTCACATGCACAGACATAATAGTGTAGCATTCATTTTGAAGAACTGATTATTCTATTACCATGTCTGCCCTTTTGATTAATTAATAACAAAATATGGGAACCATTAGAAACATCATATGATTTCTGTTAAGTTGAGATACAGTGCAAAAAGTTTTATGAATAAAAGCAGTGATTTTAGTTAATTAACCAGACTTACATTACATTTAGTTAATTGGCCAGACATTAAATTATGACGATGAGGCCCAACTCAAGTTGAAGTGTTCAAATTGGGCTGGAAGTGTTAAACTTACATACAAGACAAATAACAGAATAGTAAAAACTTAATAATAAAAAAAATTACGTTGTATTATTGAGTATCGTTAGTAATTAAGTGTGACAGAGCTTAAAAGATAAATATTAAAATAAATATTATTAAATAGTATAATATATATATATATATATATATATTTATATAATATTATAAATATTATAAAAACTGATGAACACAGATAATGAACAGAGACAGAGATAATGAGAGACACAGAATGAGAGAGAGAGAGAGAGAGAGAGAGAGAGAGAGAGAGAGAGAGAGAGAGAGAGAGAGAGAGAGAGAGACAGCGAGAGAGAGAGAGAGAGAATTAGAAATTATAGCCCTGGAATGCCCACAGGGCTCATATTAATGAGGGTGCAAGGAAAGTTAACAATTCACATTAAATCCTAATGCATTCGTTAATTAATTAGGCACCCGTCTATAAACATCCTGTACCGAATATGGCCTAACAATGGAGCATTAATGTTTTATGTTTCAGGCATAACATATTGAAATGTCCTTAATATGTTAAGAGCTAGATAAACACGTTAAGCCCCATTAACACTAATAGGTGGTGTCTCTGGCAGGGAGGGGTCTCCCGTCAAAATGTAATTACAGATCAATTTTCTATTCAGAATATTAGCAGATCCAAAAAGGCAAACAGGAGGCGATGAGGAATTTCCTACAGTAGATATTATTACATTTTTTTTATTTATCCTACAGACAATCCTATAGTTTGATTGAATTATCTCCATAGGATCAAGTTTGAATTCGACGCGTTCATTATTTTCACGGTTTTTGAACATTTTTGGTGAAAAAAAAAAGCAGCTGGACTAGCAGCAGGAGGTCAGTAGACGGGCGGGTGGGTTCTGCATATGAAAAATGAAGAAAGAGCACTTGAAAACCAAATAAAACATAATAATACTGGCAGGATGAGTCAAAGGCCACAGGGTGAGGACGCTGCGTCCCCCGGACATCAGAATCGTCAACTGCACTTTCTAATGTTGTGTCGATAACTGTTGAACCACAAGAGATATCGCAAATCTGATTGCGGCGATCGATTTCTGAGACAATTCCCGTCTTCTTTGACACGTCACATGACCTGCTTCCCGCTGGAAAAAACTTGGACTTGATCCAATATGGCGGCTTTCAGGACGTCTCCCATGTTCCTGACACAGCCTAAAAGATACCTCCCCCCTCCACCCATTACGTGCAGAATTAGATACGTCATTTTACTGCGTATAGGAAACGCGTGGGAATAAATCTGATATTGACGTTGATATTGAACTCATATTTTAAAGAGTATAATAAAAAAAAAGAGCCTCTAAAACTGTGGAAGATAAGACCGTACTATATACAGATCAAATACAGACCATAATATCATATTTATTCCTGTTTCATTAGCAGGAGGGGCTGAAGGGTGAGATGGTAAGGTAGGTCAGCGGGTGGGCATGTGGGTCGGGGATTGGGACGGGTAGAAGTGTAGGTGGAAAGGGGCCAGACAGTAGGTGACTTGGTAGGAGGTGGAGTTGGGTCCATGCCCTTCCAAAAGCAAGATGCATTCTGGACCAAAAGGTACGTTACAACGTTTGACCCGAGGTGCACAAACTTTGGCGCAAGTGCCGATTCTGTGGGAGCGTGGGCTCTGACGCGGAAAACCGACCCCCCCCCGAAACACACACACACACACACACACACACACACACACCCTTCCACCCCCCGCTGTACATCTCCATATAGTATTAATGTATGAACGCTTCTAAAGGAGTTCAAATTGTTGAAGGACAGAGAGCTAATGGTTCTGCAATAAGGGTCAGCACCTCCAGCTCGGGCTGATCTGAGCCACAACGCTTCTGCACGCGCTCAGTGGGAGTCTGCGGCTTTGACAAGAACGCTAATCTCTAAGGTGCATTGCCAAAGTACAGAGGAATGAAAAAAAAAATCAAACGGGGGGGAAAAAGAAAGAAAAAAAAATATTTTGGGGTGGGGAGGGTTTAGAGGGAAATTATTGAAAGAAAGAAAAAAAAAAAAAAAAACACGTCCTCGTAAAATTTTGATAAGCCCAACGTGCGTGTGATGTCATTCCAGTTTTGGACCGGCGCGATCCGCTTCATGAGGGATAACACGATCGAGACTTTGGTCGTCTCTCGTTTGAGCGTAATCTCTGAGGAATTATTCCTCTGGGTTAAATTCGCAAGAATCTCTTCATGGAGATCCAGCGGTAGGGCTTAGACGACTTATTTAGACCATATACGGAGAGCACAAGACACGCTGTACACAGATACAATTTTAATTGTTGGACTAAAATCAGAGAAGCCCAAATTATCTACGCGTTCAGATCTTCTAAAAATATGGCTTCTTGGCAGTCGAGCCGGTGACAGGAAAGACTGATGTTCATCATCATCTAGCGAGATGGTTCGAAATTATTGCCCTGAAACGCGCATCTTGTCTGAAACGCAAACAAAATGCTAAATGAGGGGCCACGAGGAAGCCGAATATGGATGCTGCAGGAACTGAGCAATCTGTCCGATAAGAAGTCGTAAGTTTTGAAAAATCAAAAAAAAAAAAACAAAAACAAACAAAAACGCGCAAGTCAACTGTTGGTACCGTTCAGACCCGAATGCATAACAACATAACAACAACGTTACAGTTCTGATCGCTTAGAAAAACAGCGAGTCATAATTTAACCGGGGGTGCCCCCACATCACGATCACCGATCCAGGCCCCGTCCGGAGAAGCACTGAGACCGGGGAACAGGAGTTTACATTCCACTTGAGTAATGGGATCATTTGAAAGCTCTGGGACGACCAGCCAATAATCTGGTAAACCTCAAAGTTTAAAATGTTTTTTAAAAATCGAATTCTTCCTTTTCGCGAGTATATACTGCCCTCCCGTTACGCCAGTGCTGCATTTAATTCCAGGGCTGCCAGATCCCGCACCAGGTCGCTTCATAGTGCGCAACAAAGTAAAGAAATACTCCCTACTACGTAAGCAAAATCTCTCAGAAAAAGGACCTGGCAACCAATAATGACCATCTAATATACCAGAGAAACCTGACTACTGAGATCAAATCCAGCTCCTTGATCGGACGACGCTGTACACGCGGCCACGTCAATAACCAGATAGCTCAAGGAAAACGCGCTCACTGTCACAGTGTTGCCGACCAGGTCTCTTTCTGCTGAGCCGTCTGGTTTGTAACCCACCTCTGGTGAGGTGTGGAGCTGCATATTGCTGTGAAGAATTAAGCCAGGATAAGTTGATTCCGTCCGACCTTCCTCTATGGATTCATGTCCATTCGGCAACAGAAGGTTGGACACCGATGTTGGGGCGATAAGGCGCGGCTGCCCTAATGGACCCAAACGCTCTCCAAAGTGCTTCATGGGGTGGAGGTCAACACACTATTTGAGTTCTTCCACACCAAAACTTGCTGGCACAGTGACAAGCTGGGCTCTGCCTCCACACGTTTTAGGTCTCGTTGCATGCACACTTTGTGCTAGCAAAATGCTAACCCCGCTCTGTAATATTTTTAGCCGTCAGCCCAGAGAGATTCAGTCAACTTTAAGAGCACTGACTAATACTCGTGAAGTTCACGGCCTTTGGTCGGCAGCCCACACTCTTCCTCCTCTTCCTTCGTGCTCTGCACAGGGAGACTCGGCCCTCCTCGGCCGCCTGTGGGACCTGCTCCTTGGGCCTTTCATCAGCTGCCGCTTTCTCGCCCGGCACGCAGTAATTTCATGGCTCATTGCAGGCGCTGAAAACCTTTGAAACTGCAAATGTTAACTTTTGCCTGGCCCCGAGCCATTTAGGAAGCGATTAATTCGGCAAACAGAGGCGAGCTGCGTTCTCCTCCCAAGCCAGCACATCCTCTCCGAGCTCTTCCCTCAGTCGGGGCGGGAGGGAGGGTTGGGGCGGGGGTGGAGAGACGGTTTCTGGTTTCTATTCCCTGCGAGTTTAGAAGGTCCTTGCTTTGTTTAGACCTGGATGTTGGTCGATATTTTTTTTTTTTCTTCTCCCCCTCGGTTTAAATTAATTCGCTTGTTCGCCCAATCTGAATCTTGTGAGCCGGACTTCATTAACATAATTAGCACCTCGCTCTTGTTGTTATTGAAGAGCCTAGCGGTCATTGCTTCTGTAATTAGCGACTGGTGCTTTCAACAGGTGTCACAACTGAAGCACTCCCGTCACTAAACACTTATTTATGTCACCTTGTAGTGTGTTTGGTAACGCGCTTGCTTGTTCTACAGTCGGGCAACAAAACAAAAACAACGGTTACATTTGGGAAGGTCTTGAACGGGGCCACAACCTGACAAATACAAATTTAGCTCATATCCGACAACGGCATCCATTTACTGATCATTATTGATTTTTTTTTTTTGGTATAATTTCGATTCATTCCTTTTTCCGGAGAGACGGGTGGTACTTTAGCTTTTATAAATCTGTTTATTTACCCATTTGACCCTTCTATTCATTATTTAAGGAAGACCCAATCGGAATCCCAGGTTTACACTCGACACGTTGCTACTGGCGCGAGGGTGCACCCGCTGAAAACGATGCAATCGTGGTCAGTCGGCCTTAAACATTACTTCTTATTGCCTGTCTAGATAGGAGCGATTTAGCAGCGTTTCTAAAAACATTTTGCACAGGTGTTACGTATATTTTGGTTCCTCGTGTCTTAAAATGTTTTCCATTCTTGATATTTTGATATTTGTTTTTAGAAACTGGCTCGGGCATGCACTTTTTAGAGTCCCACTTAAGCAAAATATATTAGCCACAACTTTTATTTGAGAGTTTTTATCGGCTTAGGAGCACTTTTCCTGTTTTCATGTGTTTAATGATGATGATGATTTAGAAACGTGTGATTTGTGATCGAAGCTTTCAGCCGTTGCAAACGTGCGGGCAAAGGCATGATTTGGGACGGATGGATCGCATTTGCAGCATTTGCAGTAGGGGAAATGCCTATATTGGTCTGCTTTTAGAAAGATCTGGCAACTCGGACGGTCTCAAAGCCTCGTGGGTTAAAAAGGCGTCCCAGTGTTCCAGTCCTGGTCCGTTATTCTACCATACTGTCTCAGATCCTTGTTCTCCATCTTTCACTGTGTGAGTGAGTGCAGTTAGCCATGTGAGGAACGAAAGCCATTGGATTGGCCCCATCATCCACTCCACACCCCCCCCACCCCACCCCACCCCCAGCTGTGCACCTGCGTTCTGGCACGGCGCGCCACCAAACCCAACGCGAGAGCTAATTCTCCATTGCCAGCTTCATTAATTTCCCTGCACCAGGACATCCTGCGTTTTGACAGCCTAGCACGTAGCAGGTTGCGTCCGCACAGGAACGGAAACAGAAGCAGATACCAAGTTTTGCAGAACGGGGATCATCACAGCCTTTGTGGTTGCACCCGAGTCCTTTAGCAAAGAGTTACAGCGATGTACATGCACGTGGCAAGTTTTTAGGTCCCGCAGGCCGATTTTAATGGGAGACAAATTTGCGTCACGAGACCGTAAACCGTGCTGGAGCCTGACAAACGAAAAAGGGGTCGTTTGGAATTTGCCAGGATCCGTCCTCCTCGTCATAATGAGCAGAAACCCGACCGTTAGGAGGCAGCCACCATAACAAACCCTACAGTTCAGCAATTCTGCTCCAGATTTTCTTAAAGTTCATTCTCATCTATTTGCCAGAATTTCCTGCTCTCGTTAAGCTTTTTTTTTTTTTTTTTTTGACAGGTTGCTTGCTAGTGTTGCTAACAATCCAACAACCTGCTTCGTCATCGAGCAGAGCGCGAACACTGGGGGTTTGGGAAGAACTGGAATGAACCGGCCAATCAATCTGTTCACTTTAACTCCCGAGGTCGATCGATATGTGCATCTTATTCACGTCTGAATGACAGAAACCTGGAAAACTGCTAAAACGACAAATGCGGTCTTAAAAGGCTCCAACTTTTTTTTTTTCCCCAGTAAGTGCTTCAAGCTGTAGAAATAACAGAAAGAGAAGAATTGTTGTATTGCACCGTACAGTGTTTAAAATAAAACTACGTAATGATGGCAATGTCTGCTCGACCGTACATGCTTTTGTTAATACTTTGTGACCTGATTATCACCTACGTCATAATTCTAGAGGCAAAAAACCCAGATTAAATGTAAACACAGACATACAGTGTGGACCAAAAGTCTGAAAGCACAGCTAAAAATGTTGGTTTTGATTTTCGCTTAGAGGGATTCATTCTGCAGCATCAGCAATGTGACGACCAAGCATTTATGGGGGCACTTGAAGACGGAGAAAGCACACCACACTTGACCGTGTTGCTGCGACAGCGACAGGGGAACCTACCAAAAACTACACAGGGGAATCGTGTGAACCAAGCTGCAATGGAAATGTCAGATTCAGCTAAAAATGATTTGTCTTTTAAAAAAAAAACGTTTGTTTTAACAGGGGTGGGAGTCATGCAAAGCGCACACCAAGTGCACACACGTGTGTACGTATGCGCCAGAGTGGGGCTGGCTCGATACCATTTCTGTATGCCCGATACGGATATTGATACAGCAAACTTGGATGCCTGGCGATACCGATACCAGACCGATACTCGGCCGTTTTACTTTGATCGTCCTTGAGCTTACAATAACCGTTAGCCGCGAGCTACTTCCAGCTATCGCTCACGTGACACGTCTCCGTTTTAGTGAAGCATGAACGAGATAGGAAAGATATCGAATTAAACTGTTTTTGCCCCCATCTGATCTCCGACCCAGTGATTTCGCCACATAAATCGGATAATCGGATCGGTACAGCCCTAGGTGGGAGTGAACAAAAATGAATCACGTTGAGTATTTATATATGGACAGATGAGGCCGTTTTGGGCAGAAGTCAAAGCGATTGAAAAGAACACCAATATCATCCTAACTGCAAAGCATGGCGGAGGGAGCATCGTTGGTTGTGGCTCGCTGTTCGGGCCTGGACAGCTTTCTTTTAGGGATTAAGGAAACTTCTAAACAAGAGTCTACAAACCAAAGGTGTTAAAGGAGAATTTGAAGGTGCTGATCCATCACACGAGGCTTAGTCGAAGACCGCTGGTTAAGAAAACAAATCCCAATTAAGACGTTCTCCATTTATTAAATGGAGTACATTTTCCTGTCTGGACGGCAGACGTTTAATGACTGCGTTTGGTCTATCGTGACGACCCGAATAAAGGTGGGACCATACTTTTAAGGTAACTCGTGTAGAAATCCAGGTAGGTCGTTTTAAAGAGGGGTAAACACTCACCCCTTGTTTTAAAGCTCAACGATGGGAATTAGGATGCAGAGCGCGGATGACTCACCCATGGACTTCCGTTCTGTGTCTGAACAAGCTTGGGCAGCATGTGGGAAACGGCTGTTTCCTTACCTGGCCGGCCAATAAGCACATCTGCATCCGTTGCTAGCTCGGCCATCCAGCAATCTCCACACCATTAATTGCTCTGGAAGCCACTGAAGTCACGGGCACAGACGCCGGCCAGCCGTCCCCCTGTGCCGCATTTCTTCCCTCCTTATCAGAAAGCTCCCACATGTCCTGGCTCTGAGGCTAAAATAAAAAAAAAAAAAAAAAAAAACAGATAATATTGTCTTAATTGCATCCCCGCGACAACGTGCGTCCAGCGGCCAAACGCATCAAATTAAATTTCGTCGTGGTCCAGCGGAAGTGAAGTCGAGGTCTTATATTGCCATTGCAGTTACACCATGTGATAAACGGAGCAGCGAAAAGAGTAATTAAGATGAGGGGGGGGGAGAGGAGGGGAGGGGAGGGAAATTACATCAGAAATTAAGGACGTAGTGAAGGGATTGTTCCTTAAATGGGTTTTGAGGCGAGCATTAAAAAAGGCCATTAACGCCGCGCCGGGCAGGTGCCGACCAAAACAAATGCACAAGAGATGAAAACGGTACGTTATGTTTCGTCTAGCGCTTCCCTTTATCAGTCGCACATCATTCATGCAGGTAATCGCGTGCCATTCAAAACGGATCTTCATTTATTTATTTCTTTATATCATTCTGCATTGTGTGTGTGTGTGTGTGTGTGTGTGTAAGTGTGTGTGTTCATGTTTGCGGGGCAGAGCAGCAATTTGTGTTTGCATTACGCATTTGCATTGTGTTTCCAACAAAAAGATTTTAGTACCCAAGCCCGTTATGGATCTCTCACACCGGGGACCAAACCCGCGTGGCGTTCAGGTCGAACGTGCAGCAACGCAAGAAAGCCCGAATGATTCGAGTGATTATAAGGCCTGCGTTTTCTTAACATCGCTCATTCTGGGAATGATCCCGAACTGAATTCTGACCGGCCGGACCGCTTCCGGAAATCAGTAACGTACGAAACGCCTGCATCGACTGCGGGCGGGGGGGGAGGGGGGGCGTTAATGAGTTCACGAGGCGATTTTCTCACGATTGACTTGGAAATGTACCTTCGATAAATAAAAACACGGCGCCACTTGGCGGTTCGCCTTTCGCCGACTCGGTGCGTCGCGGGTTTTCGAAAAAATATTAAAGGAAAAAAAAAAATATATATCGCTGATTTTCGCGGGTTTTTGTGGAACTTTTAAATTTTTTTTTTTTTTTTAAATCACAAAATTGTATAAAAATGTATTAAAAATATTCATTCTAACAACAAAGGAATGTTAGAAAGGATAAAATATTAGGATTTACAGTAAATAGCTGTATTTACTCAGCGGATGAACACTCACCAAAAACGGGAAGGAAGACCAGAGCCACGCCCGCCTGAGTCGCTACTCGGCGACGTGACGGGTTTTTATCTGCCCTGTCGTGTTCTCCGTTTGTGAAAGTGTCATTCTAGACCGAATTCATTCGAGCCCTACGATGAAACCCGAACGTTCTGCAGGTTCTACCGCTAAAATAGTGTAGAAATACTTCAGTAAACAGAGCGTCTTTACTCCGTGGATTTTCGTTTATGGCGCTGGAGCTCGACGATGCAGAAAATGACGGCTTTTGGAGCCCCAAACGTAAGTAAAGCAAACGTGACTCATAAAATGAAATAAATAAAAATGATCCAGATGCCAGACGATCCTCAGCCAGGCCTCCCCTCCCTCAGGTACAGTCACGGAATTTCTTCTTACCCTCGCCGCTCTGTTCGTTTTCACCCAGAGCAGCTTCTCCTCGGTGAGATCACTCCAGAGAGGCTGATTTCACACTTTTTTTCGTCCGGCACATAATTGTTCCGAGTTCAGCCGCCCACAGGTGTCTCCCACTGATACGCGCAAACGAGCACTGGCACTGACGTGGCACGGCGCTAATATGCTAAACAAGGCCGAGCGCGACGCGGCGGCGCTACGGCATACGTCAAAATAACCGATGGAAGCAAGCGTCGCTTGTTCACCGAGGTCAAAATGCGGCGCCAAAAGTGAGCCAACGGGTTTCATTTCAATTGCTAATTCTCAAATTGTCTTCACAGATGTTGGGTTCGAAGGCCTACAGCGATGCAAATCTCAAGTATTATACGGAGCTATAAAGTGCTGCATAACGTCATGCATTATGTCCCACTCACTGGGGGTGTCGTTTTACCAGCCTCAAACAGATAATTGGGCTAAAGGGGGCTCTCAGAGGAGCGTTTAGAGCTCGGGAGAGGAGAGTTAGCAGGACTCGGAGCACATTTGGCTGAATCGGTCTCTCTCTCTCATGTACTGTCCAACATCAAGATGAAGTACGCATAAAACTTTACTGGGAATCGCACGACCGTTCGCACACCCCCTGATACACAATGAGTTCTCAGTGAGGATAGGGGGTAAAAGAAGGGGGGCGAGGAGGCACCTGCGGTGGTGACATCAATTCCTGAAGGTCTCGCCCTATCTACGATCGTGCATCACCTGCAGCTCGGCGTCCTGCCCGACGAGGCAGATTCCATCTCTCATCTGCGAACGGATCTCAATAATAATAATAACAACAACAACAACGCAATGACCAGCTAATCTCGCTCATCACCGACTCCTGTTTCTGCTCAGTCACCTTCTCTTAATCAAACCCTCGCTGGGTTAGAAACCTAAACGGGTGTCACTAACCCGAAAGGTCTGCGGAACCAGAGCTGCCTAGAGAGGAAGGAATTGGGGAAGATTTCGCGGTCCCGCCTGGGCCCGGGGGACCAACGTGACCAAGGAACGAACACGAGCAGGTGGGCGGAAAGGAGTTCAGGCTGCAAGACAGGCAGGTGTTCTCTCGATGCCCGTGAATCTAGGAAACACAATACAGTGCAATGCGCACAGCTTCAGAAAACCTTGAGCCTAAATATCCCCTTGTCAAACGAGTGTGCTTTAATTAGAACGACTAATTATCGCTAACGTCTTCGAATTTCAGAAAGAAGACAGATGAGGCAAAGTCTCGTTCCTGTGCAGCCATCACTGTAATGAACCTTGATGTAGACCGCGATGGCCGCCCACGTTTCTGCTAATTACAGGTCTCTACCCTCGAGCAAACTCCCAATCAAATACATATACATATCACACACACACACACACACACACACACACTTTCTCAGCTGCACTGTTTAGCATTACAAATAGATGAAGCTCCCTCATATTTGCTCGAGTTTGCCGTGCCTTGGAATGAAACGTTTCCTTTTTCCACCTTGTTGATCTTGATTACATTTCCGCCTCTATAGGCTTCGGCAAAAGTTTCGACACGACTGATGTGAATTTCTGCAGGGAACGAATTTAAATATGCCATATGTCTTCAAACGTTTTTGCACTGCTTTACAAACAAGTTCGTTCTCAAGTTTCCCAGGCTATTCTGTATCAGTTGGTTTGGTAACGGCTCATCAGAAGGATAACGAGTGCTTCTCGGGTGCTTTTGGCCTGCTGACCCCTTTCGTCGTCCGTAATCATTGCGAATGCGAATGCAGGCAGCTTTCTTGCATAAACCCCTTTGTTTGCTCGTTTCCTGTATCTGGGCTCGCCTGTTTGCTGCCAGCTTCTTTGCTTTTGAATGTGGCTGGTGAATATTTTTTGTTTACTTGCGTTTGTGCTAAGGTGTTTCTTAATTAGCCTTGTTTATGGTAGCTTCCTTGTGTTTTTGTGTTTCTCGATGTTGTCTTTAGGTCTCTCAACTAGTTTTGTTTACTTGTGTAGTAGTTATTGTAATAAATCCATCGCCACACACACACACACACACACACACGTGCGTGCGTTCGTGCGTGTGTCACGGCTCATGACCAACACTTTCCTGTATCCTGTAGGTCATGCTATATGGATAAAGGTAATGCCAAATGCTAGTATTAAACATGAATAGTATTTTTTTATTAGTTTTACGGGATGCCATAAGGCTGTAGCATTTCCCGCTTCATTTGTAAGCTTATTTAAATGCACTTTCTCACAAAACCTGCAGCAAACATTCTGCATGAATCTGTGTCGCTCCCCCCAGCCCAAGCGTGGTTTGTGCAGGAATGCATTTAGGTGTTGATCAAAACACGGATTTGGGGTTTTATCTTCTCGTCCCGGAGATGAAGAGGGTCTTGGTGAGCAGATAGCTGGAGCCGAGGCTTTGTGGTGGAACGAAGCGCGAGCGGCGCCGGCGCCTGATGAGTGGAAATCCCCTACTTTCTAATTAATGGAGGTACACAGGGCCGAGGGATGAGGCGGATCAGGAAAATGACATCAGGAGCGAGATAGCATCACTCATTTCTCCGGGCCATTGTGGCCCCGAAGGATCATCTGTAATGAATCACTCAGGCATTCGGCAGATACATTTGAATGGTGGTGGAAAAATTCATTGTCCGGTCGAGAGTTTTCTCTTTTGATAAAGATCTTCACTCTCTATCCGGCCGTCTCTTCTTTTTTTTTTTTCCCCCCCACCTCGCCTTTTCCCTTTACACTCGGCTTTTCGCAACAGGTGCAATCTCATGGCCTTTCAGCTGAACTGCGTTCGCATCAGTGCCTGGGGTAAATGCATCCGGGTACATTTTAATAACTGTTTAAACCCTCGGAGTCGTTCAGGCCACATTCCAGGCAACTACATCCAAGGGTAAAAATTCTGTCAGACTTCTTTTTTTTTTACTCTGCTTATTCTAGCCAGGGTCACGGCGAGGTCCGGGCCAAATTTCACTGGTCGCAGGTAGAAGTTCATGCTTGAAGTGACCAGAAGGTACAGGTCTCCGTAGCTGATGTCCTTTTGGTTTTTTCCCCCCAAATGTCTTCCCAATACAATTGTTTTGTTTTTTTTCCTCACTACCCTACACTGAGAACTCTTTCACTGCGTAGAGCTTCGGCTCGTTCATCACATGTCCCACCCGATGCATGTTCTCCCTGCATGCATTCCTCCGCAGAAGTTACTACAAAAGCAAATCTTTCTCACTCGGAGTAAAACTAGTTTAATAAGTTTATCGTTGTCACATTAAAAGGTTTAAACCCCTTTGGAATGGCTTTTCCTTAACTGTGGGTAATGGTTTGAACGTCTCCTGATTAAGTTAACATGTTTCTCTTCTTCCTGCAGCTGCCGCTGATCTGTCAGTCTGGGCGGCAGGAAGTGGAGCAGATCTAAGATCTTTCAGAGGGACTGCTCATGATCAAAGGCTCTAGGTCAACATGGAAGAAGTCTCCCAGTGTTTCAGTTACTAAAGGTGGTTATGTGGATTTGAGTTACAAAAGCATGTCAGGCTCAGCTGCAGAATGAGAGCGAGCTTATGGGTGTGGCTTCCAAGCTGGATCCAGTAAACGTCCGGGACCCATGGTGAGCCAGTCAACACCGTCTGTAGCTCTTCCCAAAGATACGCCTGGGTTGCAGATCGTTTTCTTTGACCGCACACGGAGGCTTAGGCTCGGGGTTGACTCGCCCCCGTTTCATCCACTAAGTACCTTTTCTAAAAAGTTAATAAAGCGAGCCTTGTTTTCTCAAACAAGACTTCGATCGAATGCCTTCTTCTTCTCTTTCTGACCTGGTTAAAGCCTAGACCTTTGCAGGACAGCTACAGTTCCTAAGCAATGATCCACATCCTCGTAAAACAAGCCCGAGGCAAACTTGCCATTTGGGTTGTGGCGCTGTGAGGGCTACGTCTAAAGCTCTTCGTGGTTTCCGAGGTTTGTTAAGGTTTGTCGTTATCCTTCTGTAGAATCAGCTCTAGCTTTTTTTTTTTTTTCTCCATTTGGCATGATGTCTGCTTCCAAAATTTGCTTGTCTTTGAGTTCATCCTTCCCTCTCGCGATCTCCATCGTTTCGACTACATTTTTACCCGGCGACGGAACATACAGGTTAAGTAGGTACCTTTTAAGATAGGGAGAAGGTGAAAACCTTTTTGGTCCACGTCGGCAATCGGCCATTAAGGATTAACAACAGAAAGTAACGATAATTCACCTAAAGTAAGCCTTTTAATGGTTTAAACATTCAAAGGTTTTAGGGTTTTTTTTCCACATATGTAGACTGTAGGATGCCGACTAAGAAAGAAAGCTGGCAGACATTTAATCCTTACCCTAAGAAATAAAACCCAAGTCTATCTGAGTGCGTTTTCTGGGCAGGCCGAACACCTTTGGTGGCGTTCCAGAGAAACGCCAGCGTTATAATGAACAAAGGGGTTTAGTTCTGAGCTAGTGCCGCTCCAAAGTTTCTCAGTTTCTGTGTATGGAAAATAATCCTGCTTTATATCCGGCTGAGGGGATTTAGGCATGGTGGCAACCTATGGGCATCGGGTTCAAAGGTGGTGCGATAAATTTGGGAGTCACAGCTTTTGTTTTTATTGTACACCCTCCCATAGGAAGGGATGTGTAAGTAAATAATGATACGTCTTCACTGAGCCGATTCTCTTTCCCTTCTCTTTTCAGCCCGTGTCTCTCGCCCAAGCAATGCAGTTATTTAATATACACCCACTCCTTGCTGGCCTATGAGATAGGACTATAATTGTATGTTACTTTTTAATTACAGGAAAAAATCTAACTTGTAAGATGATGGGCTGGAAGGTGCCAGCGCATTGTTATTTCTCTCCCTTTTTTCCCCTTCATCCCGGGTTTTCTGATTGTGCGAGCTGGGCTCCTTTGCCGAGCAATGATAAGCTGCATTTCCATGTTCTCTGCATAATTAATCCATCTCTGCCTCTCCTCATGCCAACTCCTCCGTTATCGCCCTCACATGCCTGAATTGCAAAAGAATCCTCTCTTCAATTGGAACTTATTGATATGCCGGGTAGAGAAAAAAAAAAATGGAAATCCTGAAAATTTAAGCCAAAGATTGGTAAATGGATTAATTTCGCGGCAATCTCCGGCATCTGACGCGAGCAGACAGGCAGGCCGAATTCAAAGTGCCTCCTGTTTCTGGAGTTTGAGTCCCATATGATAGCGTTTATTGGCATGTTTGGGGGGTTTTTGTGCGCGTCCGTAGTCAAAAAAAAAAAAAAAAAAAAAAATTACCATTCATTTGCATGGCATAAAATACTTTTATATGGTTTGGAAATTCAGAGGAAATTCTTTCAATGACTGTCGTTTGGCGGCCTGATAACAACTCCTGCCCCGCACATCTGGCAGCTTTTGATACTGGCTGAAAGGAGAGTCTGAATATTTAATATTTTTATCTGTTTTTCATCGATGGTTTCACCATTAGAGCAGGCAGCCCTATTTTGCATGGGGGCGGGCAGATGTAGATTTATTTCTCTCAGCTGTCTGCACTTGGCCTGTCTGAGACGAGTCTGGTGTGGGCTTTATTTTAATGTGTGTGTGTGTGTGTGTGTGTGTGTGTGTGTGTGTGTGTGTGTGCGCGCGCGCTCGAATTCCTGTGCATATGTAATCGCTTAAACAGTCACTGTTAGAAACCAAGCACAGCTAAGGTTACATTTGTGCTGTAACTCATTACACGGTACCTGTGTGTGTGTGTGTGTGTGTGTGTGTGTGTGTGTGTGTATACTGAAATCTACACTACATGTGAAGACTCCTCATTTTTATACAGTATGTGTGAGTATACTGTCATTTATTCTACTGTACGTGTGACGTGTGAGTATACTGTCATTTATTCTACCGTTCTGTACGTGTGAGTATACTGTCATTTGACTATACTATCATTTATTCTACTGTACTGTACGTGTGAGTATACTGTCATTTATTCTACTGTACTGTACGTGTGAGTATACTGTATTTGAGTATAGTGTCATTTATTCTACTGTGTGAGTATACTGTCATTTGACTATACTGTCATTTCTTCTACTGTACGTGTGAGTATACTGTATTTTAGTATACTGTAATATATTCCACTGTATATTTGAGTATTTTAGTACACTGTAATTCATTCTATAGTGTATTTTTATTGACTATACTGTCATTTAGCATACTGCATATTTGAGTAGACTAATTTATTACACTGTTAATTTAAGTATATTGTAATTTATTAAACGGTACATTTGGGTATACTGTACTTTATTTTACAGTACATGCGAGTATACTATAATTTATTTTACAGTACTGTAATTGATTATATATTACACGAGAGAGTACTTTAATGCATTACTTACTCAGGTTTGGGCACCTCTGCTCCAGATGAAGTTTTATCCACCAATTTAACCTTTAAAACACAGAAAACAGAAACATGAACATCTGGAACAAGTTTGCGCGCCCCCTTTCACAACACCCAAAAGAGGTTTGTCTAAGGTCGCCGAACTTAAGCGACCTGTAAACGACTGTTAAAATCCCCCCCCCTCCCTCCCCCCCATCAAACATTTCCCAGAGCGCTTCACAAACCACAGCTACTGTACATACCTTCCTGTTCGGCAGCGTTTAAAAACACAGTAAAAATAAATAAATAAATAAATAAAAAATTCGCAAAACTAAATCAAAAGTACTAATAACACCACTCTGAAATACAGCACTGTGGCCTTACTGTCATAGCCATCATGCAGTGCAGTAACTGTAATTAAGAGCGTCCATTCCCGCACCCTTGTGATCTAATAATTATAGATTAATCAGCTCGATATTTAGTTTGGGGTTTTTCTCTCTCTCTCTCTCTCTCTCTCTCTCTCTCTCTCCCTCAGCAGTCGGATTGAAGATATGGCATAAATTGGATGCAGCTGTATTTCAAGACAATTAATCTGTCAAAACCTGGTGTGTGAGCACCATGCACTCGGCATCCATATGCCACGGCCGGCTGATACCGATCGTATATTTTTCGCACAAAGCCAAATTGAACGACGCCTCCGAACGACGTTGCCATGCATGCATAAATTGCCAGGGGAGTATACTGCACTAAGAACAAACGATAGGGAATAATGAAGAATAGCAAGACGTAAAAGCTGGTATCTGGCATCTTTAGAATGCTGTATGGGCTCAACTGACAAGACTTAGAAGTGCCTTAGAAGTAACGACAACTAAAGACTACAACCGACATGACGATGCCCAGTTGATAGTCATAGGTCTTACTATTCCGCTGCACCACCATACTGTATGAGAGTGCCACAGTATAGTCGCCGTTCGCCCAAAAGTATGCGGACACTCCAAAATGATATCCAAAACAAAAGGTATTCGTTTAGAGTCTCCTAACGTTTGGCATTCAGGCGCGTCTTCCAGGTGTCTGACGGTCAAGCTGAGGTCAAGATTCAAAGCAAAGTTGGCAGACCGGTTCTGGACAGAAAGCTGATTTAATGCCCCACTACAGACCTATTAATACACCACTTTGCACCGTTTGCCCCTGGAAAAGGTAGAAATGTACAATTCACATTATGAAAATATTACTAATTACAAGGGGCGTCCACAAACTTTTGACCATATCGAATCCAAGTATGTAACACAGGAAATACGTGGTACCTTTCGGTGACCGTGCTTGGTTGGTTGCCCAAATGGACACAAGGTGAATAAACATGGGTAGCAAACGAAAAAAGGCAAGTGCGAAAGTATGTGCACCTTCCCAGACCGATATCGTATTTAGAGGCGCTTCAGTAAGCGACACGTAACATGCAAAACATGGCAGGGTGAAGTTTCTTCCACTCAGACGTTTGGAGTATACAGTCGTTGATTCTACTGCACGTGCGAGTATACCGTATTTGAGTATACTGTCACATATTCCACTCAGACGTTCGGTTAAAGTAGGACCTTGTAATAAAGCTGTTATTTCTCAGGGAACTTCGGGGCTGAAAAAGGAACGAACGCCGACGCCTGACCTGTCTTATTACAGGACCCCCAAGGCTCGGCCCATGTCTTACAACGGAAAGGGTGTCCGAATACTTTCGGCTGTGCTGTGCAGGTCGACCATATTGTTCAAGATTGCACCGATTTATTCTTCACTTGACGACGATGCGGCTGCTGCAGAACGTACGTCGTTATAACGTGACATCCATCAGATGGTAAAGGAAGAAACGTCACACTCACTTAAATAACACAATCAAATTAACAAACGCAGCCATCTGGTCCAGTCGCACAAATGACAACGTAAAGCGCACACCAGAGCGTATTCGCGGCGCCTTCTTTTATATCTTGATTGCGTTCTGGCAGCATGATGTCAACTCGCCTATTAGTCATAGCAGGGTGTTTGATTTCCCCCCCCCCTTTCCTTTTTTTTTGCAGCGCCACTGTGGATAAAATCACACATTTTATATCCTTACTCGATTTAAATATATATATATATATATACATAAAGTTTGCACGATTTCATAAAACAACACAGTGGTCGGTACAAACGAAAAAAAAGTTTCGTTCCTTTTCCGCTTGCCTGGTTCCCCTCAAGCATTCCTTAGCAACATCACCTCTGGCTATTCACGCAAGCAACATATTTTTAAAAAATCAATAAAAAAAAAAAGAGTACATTATCAGGGGTTCAGAAACTTTTACACAAGCGAGAACAGGATATTATACACATAAAACTCAGAGAAGGCAGAAAATGGAAAAAAAAAAGGATGTGCTATTGGATCTGTATGCAGATGAGAAATGGAGAGAAAACAAAATCAGGATGAGGGGTTGTGTGGATGGCCGGCGGGTTGGCACGGCATGGAGCGGGTTGGCAGGCTGGGTGGCGCAGCGGGCACGCTCACAGACATCTGTTTGTGCTCGGCTGCTGCCGACACCATTGGAAGGGGCTTCTCGTCACCATGACCGGCGGGGAACGCGGCACGCCGATAATGCCTTCCTGCAAGCCGATGCCGCTGCTCTGCCAGCGCGCACCTTTTCTGCATTTACCTTCCCCTGGCATGGCAGGACTAAACAAACTGACGAGCTATATATAGTGTTACTGGCAAAACAGTACTGTAGAACCAAGATAGTAATATCCTGAGGTATAGGAGACGCACGCAGGGCGATGCTAGGGATTTCGGTCCCTGTGAAAAGACATAGGACCCCATCGCCCCATCGCCCGAGCCACGCCAACCCCGAGAACGTAGTGGAATTTACTATTCGGTGCAGGACTGAAAAACAAAACATATTTCACCCTTAAATGCCATTTTAAGAGAAACAATTATTGAACTTAAATGCCAAGTTAAGAGTAATCATTTAACCTAAACACGCATGTCTTCGGACTGTGGGAGGAAACCGGAGTACCCGGAGTAAACCCACGCAGACACGGGGAGGACGTGTAGACTCCACACAGAAAGGACCCAGGCCGCCCCGCCCTGGGACTGAACCCGGGAGTATTTTTGGTTTTCTTGCTGTGAAGCAGCGGTGCTACCCGTGAAGATCAACGTTAATCAATCATCAATAATTGCAATGAATCACTTAGTTCTTTTGATTTCTGTGTGCGAGAAGCATTTCACAGATACTCGAAAGGGGGGCTCCAAGGAAAAATGGCTGGGACTATTCCATTAACCTCTGCGGCCCTCTTTAACACTGTAGAAATAATAATAATAATAATAATAATAATAATAATAATAATAAAAGTGATTCCCACTGGGCCGCTACAATTATGCCAAATGACAAGTCGTTGAACACAGTGCTGCTCACCTGGTTCTTCAGTTAGGACTGTGGTTTGGGTACGATCAAGCAGGGATGCTGAGCCAGAAACGTCTCCTGCCTGTCCTGGAAGAGGCAGGAGCAAATAATTTCGTATGAACAGCTGCTTTTAAAGCTTTGTCTTTAGTTTGCATTGATTAAACGTCGGCTAAAAGAGGAGAAAAAAGTAAACAGTAACAAACCTTAAGTCCAATTCCCCGTGGAGTAAGATAACAGGTTAATTTCCACCTCTCACAGACTACAGTCTTGGTGAAAAATTGGGGGACGTGCTTTCCCATTTCTCTCTCACGCGTTTGCTTACATTTTTTTTTGCGTTTCTGACGTTTTTCTTTTCGTTTAAACGCAACACGACTAATCTCTCCAAACTTTAAAATGAACCCCACCTGAGTACGGTTCACACCTGTTTTCAGGGCGGACCGAACCATTTCATGGAAACGGGAAGGGGGAAATCGGGCACTGCGCGGGCTTTGGATGTTGACTTTTTGCCTCAGAAGAAACGTAAAAGAGAACGTTTTGACGTTTCACGTCAAATACTGTTTAAATAATTAAAATGAAATAAATTCCTATTGAAACAGGATTCAAATAACGTTTTTACACCCCCGCATGACGCCGTGCTAGATGCAGCCCCTTGTTGCAGCAGCTCGGTCCAGAGAGACGCTATTTCTAATATTTCTAATTAGGTTGCTACTGTTTTGTGTATTATTTCCTTAGGGTTTATCATTTCGTTACATTAAAATGTAAATAAAATTTAAATAATCATGATCTCAATAATCTCTGATATGTCTCTATTTATCGATACATTTATACTTTGGAAGGCCCCTGACAGTCAGAATCGTTCTAAATCGTCCTAAATCCTCTACTCTATAAGAAGTGTGTTCTGGTGATTCAAATGATATGTTTTTATATTATTATTTTTCCGTCCCCATTGTCAGACCTTGACTATGTGCTGGAGCAGACGGCCAGGCGTGGACGGCCTTGACATGGCCCACATCTCCAGCTGTCTGTGTGTCCACACACACTCGTTTCGACCGTTCCTGGACAACCGCCAGTCCCCTGATGCCAGTTGGTTTGCCCGTCATACAGCACGACAGCAAATGGCAGATCTTCAAGGCATTCTGCTGATGCTGCTTGGATGCCAGCATCTGATTTTCATTCGATTGCACTGGAAGGACAACGGCACACTAATCCCACAGTTAATCACAAATATTAACCTGTGCCTTTTTTTAACGTTTTTTTTTTTTTTTTATGCAAAGCTGGCTAAATATGAAAAGGCTGGGTAGAAAACAGTCTTGTGCTATTCCGTATACTGTATATACCTATTTGAAAAACACAATTCTCCTTTGAATTCAGCGCCAATTGTTACCTGGTGTCAGTTTTTAAATGTGTCCTTCTTTCTGAGCTAAGCCATCTTTTACAAAATCTGGCAACCGTTTGTTGGTCACATGAGCTGGACCAGATCAGATTAAGAACAATGGTCTGGGTACACACTCTGGGTACTTTTCGGACATGTGACTGGATTTTGCTTTGCATACCTGACCAAAAAACAGTTACTTTAGCAGGTATTACTTATTTATTTCATCACTGCCTCTTTTCACCCTGCTTTATTTTGGCTCTGGTCACATAAACCTGCATTACTAGAAATCAGAATAATAAATAACCTGGGTTTAAGTCCTGGCAGATCTTCTCCTGCCCGGTTAGTCATCACGTGCAGTCATGGCCGGCTTTCTCTGAGGGAGGGGAGGCTAGGGGAGACCAGTCCCTGTATCTGCCAGCCCTGCCACGGCCTGAGTCATGTTTACTGTTAAGGACACGCTTGTACCTGCATTATCTGGTCTCTGGGGTCAGGTGCTGGAGTCCAGAAGACGGAGAAAAAAGAAAAAGTGGGAAGAAACAAATGCTTTGGATTTCTGAGTTCTGGAGAGTTGTGAAGTGTGTTTTTGTTTGCAATGTCGTAAGATTTGCTGAAAAGTTCATTTCAGTTAGTATTTCATCCGAAAATGTAGTGTTTTAATTTCCCTCGTGGTGAAATAAGTTGCTGTAACGTTACGATAATGTTCGTTTACTGCACCAGTCCATTAATTTAACAAGCATTACGTAATTTGTTACTAACTACAGTGCGCTATATCACTGGATTTGACTGGATTTGAATATGATTAATGACTGCATCACCATATTAAACTGCCCCACGTTTCTAGTTTCAAATCCCAGCGTCCCCAAAAACACGCAGTCAACACACCAAACACACACACACACAGTATGTTCTTTAAATTGCCAGAGGAGTGAACTGCGTGCCACTGATTTCCCCAGCGATGGGAACAGTATCATGTTAATTATTTCAACCATCTGGTCCAGCCCATGGTACAGGCGTCCTCCACCCCAAACAGATTTGTACCTGTCGGGCCCGGTGGCCATGGAAATAAAGTCCAACTCGTCTTGAGGGATTTAACGAGGGGCTGAAATGACTCTGGAGCTTATACAACTGGCCTCCAGTTCCTCTCATATGGAAGGCTCAATTATTGGAGAGTCCCATTGGCGCTGACTGAATCAAAACGCTTGATATTGTATATATTAGTGTCTGATTTAGTCAAGAAAAAAATAGATCTCGTGACAAATAATTAGGAATTCAATACCAGGGTCATTATCCTAAGAAAAAATCTAAACGTGTAACAATACTACTAGTACTACTACTATTATTATGATGATGATGATGATGATGATTATTATTATTATTATTATTAATTTATTTATTTGTTAATTTTTTAAATAATAATTATTATTGTTATTATTATTATTATTATTATTATTATTATTATTTTTAATAAGAATTTATTTGTAATTTTTTACATGATTATTATTATTATTGTTGTTATTATAATTAATTATAATAGTTATAATTTAAAAAATGATCATTATAATGAATAACAACAACAACAACAATAATAATAATAATAATAATAATAATAATAATAATAATAATAATAATGTAGTATTCATTGAACTTTACTGTTCACAAAAATTAGGGAGTATTTCAAAAATAAATTATAATTAAAGATCTCCAATTTTTTGTGAGCAGTGTATTTGCACATTGGGTGAAAATATTTATTATTTGGGGGGGGAAAATATTTGGTATGTTCCCCATTTTGTGTAAGGAATTTGCAATTAGAAATATTAGAATATTAACAGAATATTATTCTATCCTTCCTAATATTTTCTCTTTGGTGCATTTGAGTCCAGGTTTTATATATTTTTATTTTCTTTTATAATTTATACTTTATGTACTTCATTTCATTTAATGGCCTATCATATTTTTATATTAAGGTTCTGTGTATTTAAACTGTGGTTATATATTTATTATTTCGATAAATTCATTTATTTCCTACATTTACGTTGACGTCATTTAGCAGACGTACAATTAATCCAGTCTTACAGTCTTACTCTTTTTGTAAGTGGAGAGTCTTGCTCAGCGGCCCAACTGTGGCAGAGGTGGGATTTGAACCCTGGACCTTCTCTCTTGGTCCTCTTGGTCTTTTCCTCATCATGTTTAGTTTTTTTTCCCTTGCCGCTGTCACCGTTGGCTGCTTTGAGACAACGCTATGGTGTAAATAAGAAATGTCCAGTACGAAAATACACGTTACATCTTTTCATTTTATGTTTCTTCTCCATCGCCAAGCGCCCATATTGTCCCGCCAGCTGTGAGAGTCTTGAGAAATTCAAATCTAACAGCTGCGAAAGTCTCGAGTCCATGTGTGCGTCGCACCACCTTATGAATTATTAGACACTGATTTTCTCAGTGCCTGTGGATTCAATTAATCCGGCCCCAAAATGAAACACAAGGTGAAACATAAGCTGGGCTTCTCCCTGATGTGGAACGATATAACGTACCCATTTACATACGGCTGCAATTATATCTTGCCCAGCAGAACCCTTTGATTCAATTATTGATTGCTTCCAGACTACTTTTCCCGTTCCTCCGCTTTGCCTATAGCCTCTTTAGAGGACAGAAATACGTCTTCTAGCATCCAATCTGACCTTGAATGATGAGACGAAAGTTTGGGGGGGGGGCGGCGATGGGGGTTGGTTGTTGGTTGAAGATCACAGCCTGGAGTGAGTTCATTAATTTAGATGCATTCGTAATATAAATCACGGTGCGTTAGGACGACCCTGTAATTTCAAGGTCACGCCCACGCTCTCCTAGACTTCAGGAGCTGCTGATCAGTCAAGATGACGCTCATATTACTGGTCCTGACAGTAAAGGGTTGTTGACTAGGGGGTCTATCTTTAAACAAAATAAATGTTAGTGGCGCGGAGATGTGCCACTCAGAGCCACCCACTAAACTCCCCTCTATGAATTAAAGTAACAAAATCAAAGAGTGGCGGATTCTGCCCCTCTTGGACGGGTGTCACCCCTGGTTAGGATCAGGATTAGCAATCCGAATATTTGTGAAGTATTTCTGGATATTGCCTTAATCACGCCTCCTGTTTGGTCTTAGCAAACAGACCCAGACCTACAGGGAACGTGAACATTTCTAAAGCTCTACCGAGTGTGTTTCTGTTAGTTTTGGTGCCTGTAGTTTGGTCGAGAGCGAGGCAATAAAGTCGGAACCGGCGTCAGAGACTCCTCCCGATGCCAGCTTGTTAAGGGTAAGGGGAGGCAGAGGCAGACTGGCGTGAGGCAGATAAAAGCTTCCTCAAGGTGCAGCACTGTTGACTAGTTTTAACCCTTTGAAATTATGCCGTCGTTTCCCCACTCTGTTCCAAAGTCCTGGAATTGGGTTACAAGATAATTTCACAGGCGACTTGCTCGTCTTACTTGGCAGTTCAACTGGCTAATTGAAGGAGGCGATTTCCTGGCCCTGCCGCTGTTTAAGGAATGATACTTAAAATCTGAGTAATGACGATAAAAGGGATTTGCGGTGACGTGGAAGTCGACGGATTTCTTCCAGTATACATGAGCGCATTTGCACCCAAAACCAAAGAACGGGAGAGAGAGAGAGAGAGAGAGAGAGAGAGAGAGAGAGAAAGTCTCCAGGCTTGGGATTCAAAGTTCTAACAAATGCCAAATTGGTGCAAAAGTTGGGTCATGCCCACGGTAAATACATTCTGTTTTTTTTTTAATATTTCTAGCCAGCTCCATGAATTCAGTTTAGCTAGAAATAGATCTACCATTTCGCTTCATGCTCAAATTCGTAACTCCAGGACCAACTGATGCAAATGGCAGCCTGTGTTTGAATATGAGTTAGGGATTCTGGGTCAGGATCCATACACTAAACACGACCCTGACCAGGATAAGCAGCCTTAAAACAGGAGGCACAGGGTTCGAACCTGGCTAAAGGCTTGCAATCTGAACCTGGCTTGATGGATTGACTGTCTAAATCTGTCCTGTGATTTGAAGGACGAAAAGGAGACCAAAGCAGGAAAACAACAACTGCGAGGTCCAGGTGAGTCCAGTGACGTGAAGTTCACACATCTCAGGGTTAATGACATGGCCTCTCAAGAGACCAACTCCAGAGTGCTGCCTCGCCAATCAAAGAAAGTCAGTTGCATAGATAATTAAAGCTCCTGATCCATCCATGTGTCTGTAAACCTTCCACACTGTGGTTCCAAAATTACAGGCTATGGTAACATGAACAGCTTCTGTTCAACTCCCGTATGCTCCACGTTGTTTTCCGGACTTCTGAGGGGGTGTCCCGGATTTGGACCATTTTTACCCAGCGTCTGAAGGGCTGCTCAACTTGAACTAATGTCAAATTCACATATGGTGCCCTGCCAGACCCGCACTGCCCTGCTGTAGACTGATGCCTTGTCCTTGATTAGGACTCCATTCTGATTGTAAAGCAGTTCCTCAGAGGGGAACAGTGGTAGATCAGTACGTCCAGTTGTAAGGGTTTATGGGGGCACGAGACTTGCGGTGTTATTAGGATAAAAATGATTGATTCACTTTGGAGGGTGGTAAGAGTCAGTTGACTATCTTATCTGCAGAAACAAAAGCCGCGTTTACCTCTCCAGTCAGTTCCCCTGCGCAGAGAGAGAGAGAGAGAGAGAGAGAGAGAGAGAGAGAGAGAGAGAGAGAGAGAGAGAGAGAGAGAGAGAGAG
>JAUZST010000703.1:36415-58915 GCA_034779995.1 Parotocinclus haroldoi
TGTGTGTGTGTGTGTGTGTGTGTGTGTGTGTGTGTGTGTGTGTGTGTGTGTGTGTGTGTGTGTGAGAGAGAGAGAATGTGACACGCCACGCTGCTTCTAATGATGTGTTGTTTACGAGGATGACCTGCATTAGCAGTTAAATCTTTTAATCAGCCTTTTTTGCCTTTAATGAACACATCCAGCAAACATGACCTAATTACAATTAAACTCTGCGTTTTTGCCTTCATTAAGCGATGACGAGCTCACACACACACACACACACACGCGCACACACACAAAACGCGCGCACACGCACGCACACACAGATAAATGCTTGAATGTCCCCACACGTTGTGTAACGCCATACAATATAATTTGTTGGCATTTAATAACAATTACGTCGTGAATTAAATAAATGTAACCAATTAATAAGGAAGGAAGGTGCGATTTAATCTGTAATCTTTGGTCTGTAAATAAGGCTAAAGGACTAGCAGAAAATACATTTGCAGGACTCCCAGTAGCAGCGTGTCACCGTGTAGATTAGGGATTTTTTGGTATGAATCGTTACGTTTCAGCACACACCCTCCTCAAGCTGGACCGTCATGTCACGGGTAGCCTATAAATTCCGGAGTTTGGGAGCGGCGTAATGTTTTAATCACCCGAATTACATTGCTTAGCAACTGCGAGATGCACGTTAAACAGCACCGGTGTTTATTCTCAGGTCCAAGCCACACACACACACACACACACACACACACACACGCACACGCACACGCACACGCACACGCACACGCAGATGAACAGACACCACGTTCAGCCTCATCATCTAGCAGCTCTGCAGATGGCACTTGGCTTTGGTCTGCTGTCATAACACTGACTTTATTTATTTATTTATTTGGTTTTTCGATCACATTAAACGGAAACACAAATAAAGTGGGAGTAAAATGTAGTCTGGATTAATAAACGTGGACTTAATCAACTTTTACGGTGATTTGTTGGTGACGGGAAGCGTCTCGGCCTCCAAAAAGAGGACAATTGAATGACGGGAATCACATTAATGTACTCGGGTGCAAAATCCAAAAAACAGCTCCCCGCTGTCAAGAAGAAGACTGAAAACGTACTGTAAATATGGCAATAAATAAAAGAATAAATAACATAACGTGTAACTGTACTGTAAAACTTACTGGGATCAGATATAAACGTTTATTGACGCACTTATTTACTGGTTTCGGTTTTGCTGTTAAAGCTGCTACAGAAAACGAAATATGAAATAACCACTCTGCCCTCTCTCACAACTCTCCCACACGGCAGGCACTACAGAACAAGTCTTCACCGAAGGAACAATTCTTTCATGTTTAGCTCGAAATTGTGGTTTTTCGCGCTGTTAAAACCTCACAGCTTTGGACCCCGGTGACCCAAAGCAGCTTCCGAAGCGACGGGACGAGCGTGGCATGAATGTGTGAGCGCGTTGAGACGAGCCAGCGTTGCTTTTGTATGAAGGGGTGCAGACGGCGTGTGTGTAAACGTGGGCGCGTGTGCCAACCTGGACTTCGCAGCGCTGTCTCCGGCTCTGGCTTGGCACGAATCAAAACGGGTGTCCCTATAGGCACGCGAGGAGCGTTTCACATTCGCACGGGGTCTCAGGTGTTGGGCATGGATTTCAGTCCCCTCTGGCCAAGCTCGATCCCGTTTTGAATGGGACAGCCAGATTAAAAAAAGGTGTAGGTGGGAGCGAACCGATTTCAGCGCTCATAGAGATCAGCGTCACCCTAACAAGGGAGGCTAACGCTATGGGACGGGGGACGCCACGCGGTGGCTCCTGCTGATAAAAGACCTGATTAGGGAACGCTCCTAGACGTTTCGTTTTGATAACAGACTTGAAATATGGTTATAATATGGTTATATGCTTCTATTACAATCTAACGACTGCAATTCGTTACAATCTCTACTATCAAATAAAAAAAATTACATATATATATATATAGTTTATGATTAAAGGATTTACAGTTTGGCTTGGCAGCTGAGGATGCAGTACTGTGCAAAAGTCTTAGGCCACCTTTAGATGTGTTGTTTTAGCGAAGTTATAATGACCTGTAACATACTGTGTTCGACCGGACCCAAAAATGTTATTCCACCTCTTTTGTGAGCCTTGGCATACCTTAACCTTTTTGTCCGACTTTCCGAAAAAGTGCTTCTCCGGCTATAAAAAAACCCATTTCAGATCAAGCTGCTTCAGACTGTAGACGAGTCCCGTTGTTTTTCCCTCTTAGAAACGGATATACAGTAAATTGGACCTATAGCGTCACAGCTGTTCATTCTAGACGCCTGTTTGTTTTTGTTTTCCCCCACCGATGCCTCCCCGATCCGCCTGGCCTGATTCTTATCCCCAGCACTCACGTTAGCATATTGAGACACCGAGCTTGGTCCCGACCTCCCCGAGATCCCGGACCACAATACGATGCAATCTAGTGATTCAAAGTATCAAGCTCTCGAGCTCCGCGCTAATTCTTTTCATGCGAGCCCGGCTCCTGTACTACAAAGGCGTCATTTGCGAGCGTTAATGAAAAGAGCGGGGCGATTCGCCCCCCCCGTTCGCTAAGAAAGTATGCAGGGGTTTGAACCGAAATAATCACTCTATTAAGTGGAGCGTGCCGCCGCAGAACAAACAGAAGCAACGCTCTCCAGGGATGTCGCCGGTGACCGCTGACCTCGCTTCATTTGCACGAGAGGCTGTTCAGATGGAGGCAGGAAGCGATGGAGACGATGAGTAACTGATCTGAGTCGAATTAATAAGACTGATGAATGAGGCCTGGCGATGTTGGGAACATTTTATCTTGCACCGTGATCCTCATTTACTCGTGACTCAGCGATTCTACTTGGACGTAAACATTTCTGCATTTTGCGCTTCCTGCCCAATAGGGTGTGTTCCTAAACTTCAGGATCACTCCACTGCTTGTCATTATCAGAAACCAGTCCCACCACAGGCCTCTCTCCAACTTCTCATTTGTCAGGGGACCATGTGCCTCTAAGGACTTTCTTATTCATTCATTCATTCATTCATTCATTCATTCATTATTTGCCGCTCCAGCCACACGGGGTAGCGGTCCAGCCGGTGCACACTCGCCAACTCTGGGCTCAAGGGCAGGAACAACCCCAAATCCATCATGCCAATCCATCAAAGGACACACACACAGTCATGCACACAGTCACGCACTTTAGAGACACCAATTAACCTAGCCTAACCTAACCTGTCTTTGGACTGTGGGGAGAACCGAAGTAAGCACCCGGAGTAAACCCACGCAGACCCCACACAGAAAGGACCCAGACCGCTCCATCCTGGGATCGAACCCGGGACCTTCTTGCTGTGAGGCAGAGGTGCCGCCCCACCGAACCCCCTGCCCCCGTGCCTCCACTTTCTTATTTATCTGTTATCATTTACTTATTTTTTTACTATGAAAACAAACTTAATTATTACAATTATCATATGTGCCACTCCGGAATGATGGGTAATTTTTGAGTCTTGGTCCTAACAAGGTTACTTCCTTTACAAAGAGTTTTTTCCTTGCCACTATCGCCCTCAATTTGGGAGCATAATCTAGCACTGTAATGCTGCTTTTGTAAGTGACAATTCGTCTGTAGAAATAAATGTGACTTGACACCCTATTGCAGCGTAGACTGAGCCCGTTTTGACCTTTTCTGACTCCCCTTAGTCAGACGGGAGACACTGTCCGGACATGGGACACTGGCTTGAAAAGGAAATCTTTCCAAATCTTTGCGTTAGTCGAATTGTAGTTACGCACCGATTCGATTTCTGTTCGTTTTGAGGAACTGCACAAAGAGCTGCCAGTGTTAAATCCATGGTACGTTCAATGGCGATGTGAAACGGGTAATACCTGCTCTGGTGCCCTCTTTCGTTTTTCTTAATAACATACAAAATCTATCAAATCCGAGCGGCATCAATATGAGTTTTGCCCTTTTAACGTATAGCAACGTTGCATATTCAAACGTGTTTTTTTTTTTTTTTCCTCTTCTCTATGGTATTACAATTCAGGTAGCCATAATTTCATCAGCACCCCGGCCGGCTATATGCAAATACAAAAAGAGACGCACGGCTACGAGCGAAACTCCCCGAATCATTTAGATTTCGAGAAATAATATTGAGCATTGGAGGGATGGAAAATTAATCACACGGAAAAGTGTCGCCTTTAAGATTGCGGTGCTGTATTACCCAAAGGCACAGCATGTAAATGGAAAAATCAACATTGCACCCTCGTGATAAGGTGAACAAATTAATAAAAGCGTTTTCCTCCTCGCTCCCGTGCTAATGCCAGTGTGAGAAGTCAGGAGGCAACGAGCGAGCAGCCTTCCTCCTGTGCATTGTTACGCCGCTTGGAGTGGAGACGCAGCAGCTGGTTCAAAGCCGTGTTTATTAACGAACGCTGAATGGGCCGGGGAAATTATTTTCAGGCTTTATTTCTGCACACAAACTCGTGTGATTGCAATTTGGAACCTCTTGTTGGGGCAGGTTCAGGGTTCCAGTCCAGCCCAGTTCAGGTTCACAGCGTGTTTGTTACGTGCATTTGTCGTAGCTTGTATAGCTGCTTTAATATATGGATGCTCGACTTTCGATCCTTAATATGTTATGGTATGGAGTCATGTGTGTAATGTGATGCGATGTGATGTAAACAGGGGTGCCAGTACAGCATTTGAGCCCCGTTTTAGGCACTGGAAAGTCAAACCCTGGCTTCCTGTGGACTGCATTTGTTGGCTGACGTTTGCTTCAATGTGAATCATTTGAAAGTAAGAGTCTGTGGACCCTGGAACAGTGGTGGCACAGTGGTTAAGGTACTGGACAGTTCGACAGTAGCATTACACCGTAAACAGCTTGTCAAATGTAGCGGGTGTATTGTTAGGTCATAGCTTCCTGTTTTTACTTACTGTACACTGATTCACTCTTCGGTATTTACGTGTAAACGGAGGAACCGTGTTACGTTACAGTCTCCGTTGGAATCGAAATGGAGACGTTTGGACTGCATTACCTGTTTCTTCGAGTGGACCCATTCCCTCTCGGTTGTGTGCAGCCAGTGGGTTGTGCTTATATTCGTTTGTGTGCGTTTGCATTTTGGTACTACAGTGTACGTGAGGAACGAAGAAAGCAAGTCAGTTAAGTACTAAGCCCTTTTTAGTACCTTTACAGTTGAAGCACTAGTGGGTCAACTAGAAGGGTGCACAAACTTTGCAAACAAAGCATGTGTAGACAATATCTGCGTGTTTTAAAGTGTAGGCACTGAAGGTTGTAAACATTGGTTGTTCTCACGGCTATGTCAAAATCTTTTGAACTGTAAGCATTGTTGGTAGAGGTCTTTGTGTGTGTGTGTGTGTGTGTGTGCATGTGTTTGTGTGTGTGTGTGTGTGTGTGTGTGTGTGTGTGTGTGCGTGTGCGTGCGTGTGTGTTAATTGCTAAGAAAGGAAATGATTTTTCCAGAGAACAGTAGCAGGCCCCATGAGATGCACCTTGCTATATTTAGCCACTAGCTATTAGCTAATGCATGGAATCAGATATAAGATTAGCATTAGCATGAGGATTTAATACTGCGCTGTTCAGAATATTTAAAGAACGTGGTGTGTATATGCGTTTGGCAGTAAGCGTACTGTACTGTATCCATTTACCAAACCTTCGCTTGGAATTAGATTTTTCTAGATGTCGTTTCCTAATTTTGGGTGGAAAGACGAAGCTTTAAAGATGAAGCTCAAATCGTTTCGAAGCAGTATTTTTCACCACATAAAAGCAGAAATGCCAAGCGCACAGCACAAAGCCTGTGTCGAACGGTGTGTGATCGTGCTCTTCGTGTACGTAGGTCCATTGGAAGATGGTCTGGAGGAGGAAGAGGAGGAGTGTGTGTCGGAGGGAAATGAGCTGGCGGCTAAAGAAGAGTTCTCAGCCGAGGACAACTTCACGGCCGACTTTGAGACGGAGAACCTTGCCTGCGAGGACATGGAGTTCTTCAGCACCAAAGGTTGGCTCAGCAAGAGTCATGATGTTCGTGGAAGTTACGTTACGTGAGCACGCTAAAAAAAAAGCATATCCATATCGTGTCCTGTCTGTCCCAATATTTTTGGACACCCAGACAGGCAATCAGTCCTCGGCAGGGCTCTGTAACTGCGCGACCCAACCTTCATATTGCAAGTTGTTTTGTTTCCATCAGGTAGTTTTTACTCACAGTCACAGGATTGGTTGGCCCAGTCTTTCGTGTTTTAGGTCGATAAAATGTTGGTGATAATTGTTTTGACGGAAACCTGTAGTGAAGAGTCAGGTGTTCCTCCAGTTTGTGGTCTGGCTGATGGTGGTGATTAAAGCAAGCGGGTTTGTGGGCGTGTGTTTCAAACTTTCAGCAAACGAACCACAACTACCTGGAAATACAAAGACCCCATCACACACACACACACACACACACACACACACACACACACATAAACCAGGCCTCCAGGTCGCTGCTTTGAACTCTGTTTCAATTAGCCCTCCTTTCCTTTTCATTCTATTTATTCAGGTTTTGGTCACACCCCAGTATCACAGGACCTCATTTCAGGCCTGCTCCAGGTTACAAGGAAATAGACGACGGAGCTGTCAATCAGAGTACACACCTACACACTCTGTGGAACCACAACCTCGGGTGTACCCGACTTCACTCATCAGCCATCACTGGGAATTTGACTTTTTAAGCAGCAACCCTTACCTTGACTCGGCCCTCGCCTTCAAAAAGTGTTTTTTTTTTTTTTCGAATTACCCTACTGTCACGCTTTTTTAAAAACCATTGTGCCTGGTGGGATTTGGACACGGGGCATTTCGTTTGAAAAACGTCTTTTTTTATGTTTGACATTAGCTATGAGCTGTAATTAGAATTTCCTTTTGTTGTTTCACAGAAAGAAAAACAGAGGGAATGTAACCCGGGGAATGTTAACATCGATGAGAGTGCCTGTGATTTTCAAGGTCAAATTCACAGTTACGGAACAAAAGTTTGGCATCACGTGATCAAATTGTCTATTATAGTTGAAAAGGAATGTATTGCTTATCCAGGTTAGGGCTACGGGGCTCTGGCATCCAAGTCCCCTTTGTAAAAGGAGCTGGTAAAGCACTGGTACGATCCCCAAACAACCACCCCTCCCCTGTATGTGAAACCCGATCACTGCCGGAACTCAAACCCAGACCTCTGCTACAATGGATTTTAAAAAAAGGCACCCGTTGTTAATTTGTTCCTTGCAAAGCTGGTGCACATCTCCAAAACCTGCTGGTCATCACCAAGCTTTGGAGGTCCTACAACATCCCAGACCCACCATACTTTAACAGCTGGAATTCTGTTCATATTCACCAATTCATTACACACTGACTTTCAGGGTTTATTTCCAAAAAGCTCAGTTTCGTTCATGTAAAATCCCAGTAACCTTCTAACGAGCTCTTTGTTACTAGACCCTTTGCGCATCCACTAGGGACCGTTCTGCTTGGAACTTTGGGTCCAGGCATTCATGCGAATGTTCCTTTGACGGGTATGACCTACCTCAACTTTGGTGCCGACCAAGCGCACCCCTTCATCCCTAATCTCGATGACGTCTTTTAGTTTCTTTCCAATTAATGCTGCCACATTGTTGAGGAATGGTCTGAGGAGCATGTTCTCAAGGTTCCGACAAACAGTCCAACTTCCTAGTCGGATCGAGCCCCTTTGTGCTGTAGTGGACAAGCGAGTTTGATCCATGGAGGCTCCAACTCACAGCTTAGAGAGCTTAGAATCTGCTGGACCAGATGAACTCAGTTTGGGCTCGTTTAGATACGGCTATATTTATCTGGCCTAGTTGTCCAGTTCTCTTTCTCCTAAGGAATTTTTGGGAGAAACCTCAATGACTAATGCGTAAACGAAGAATAAATGACATTCCCCAGGAAGTCTCCTGAGATATGGACCAGTGAGCATTGGGCATTTTCCTGTGGGATCAAGGAATTCCGCGATTCATATTTAAAACCCAAGCAAATATGGATAGCCGTACGAGAGTCCCTAATAACTTGAACTGCAAATGTCAATCATTTAATTACTCTTTTGCCACAAAACTAATGCCAAGTGGAACATGGCCATGCACATGGATTTAAAATTCGAAACTTAAATTATTCTTCATCGGCTGAAAGGGACGGACATGCTGTTATTAAAGAGGACCCTTTGCTCTGGCGTTCGTTGTAAGTAGCAAAGCACAAACGTCAGACTTTAGAGCGTATCACGTGGCCTGATGATCGCCCTTTTGTTTTGACTGCACCAAGAGGTTTAGCCAAAACTTTTTGATGGGTGTTAACAAACACTGGCCCAAAGTGTTTCACGTCCCAGATACTTAAGGATCTGCCTTGCCGTGTGTCAGATGTACCAGTTCTTCTCCAATCTGCCCTAATTCTTCTCTAAGTCGCCCGTTTTCTATCGCCGAGCTCGAATATCCCCTTATTTAACAAGAAGTGCACACTCATCAGGTGAACCCATTTTTCCCCCGCTTGATCCTCTTCTCTATTCGATCTCTTTAAAAGTCGTTTAGCTCTGTGTCAGAGTGGCTTAAATACAGTCCACTTACGCTTGAACTTTGTGAATTAAAAAGTCCAGGAATTAAATGGTTTACGCATGCATCGCGCCCTTATAGGAAGACAGAAGGAGGGCTGTTGATTAAGTAAACCCTCTCCAAAGTGACGTGCTGTAATTAGCGCCGGATCGAAGGTCTGCTTTCAATAGGAGCCACTCTTGCCCGGGTCTTTATCAGCTCGTGGTACAGCATCTCAGGCGACCGTTGGGTCCAGCTCCTTCCCAGAATCAGTCTATGGGCTTGTCAGGGGAAACCTAAACCCTCGGTGAAAAGTTTGAGGCCATAATAGGTATTAAAAATCACCAAAAAAAAAAGGGAGCCACCACGTTCATTAGCATAGCCACGCTCTCGTATTAACTCTGATCAAACCAAAGCTTCTTATAGTCACAAAGGTCAGGGATTCCAATGGCCAAAAGTTGTTCACGCTCAAAAAAGGCTTAGAGATAAGGGTTGCACCTTCAGTTCTTTAAATATCCAAAGGCATCCAAAGAGTATATATCGATCCAAGAAAGGAAACCCATCCATAATGAATCATGTTTTGTTGATCAGAAATCCAGAGTGACGTAGGAAACCCCCGAAATGTCACGCAGAGTGAGCGTGACTGGCACCTCGTATCTAGGGGTCGTCTGTACCACGGGTCGGAGTGGCCAGCTTGAACTGTTTGGAAAGCATTTGGGCTCCAGTGAAGCCGCCGTGTAGTCATGTACCATGAAATGATGAAGAGCTTCGGTCAATGGCTTCGCTCGTAATGGTATTGAAACAGCATAGTTCAGTGTGAAATGAAGTCTGCGCCTCTGAATAGGGTCGAGCTCAGAGGAGGGACGTGAATAAACATGAGATGGGGCTCTTTCGGGAGAACCGTACCCTCCGACTCCAAAAAGAGAAACCGAGAGACCCAAATACTGCAGCGGGATGACCTTGTCTGTTCCGCGATGAATAACGAAACACTCAAATGAGAACCTGTCTCAGTATGCCGTTCATCCTTGGCCAACCTTTTCGACAGCAATTGTGGCTCTTTCTAAATTTAGATGCTGTTCTGCTTGGTGGTAACACCCCAGAAGTACACAGTGTTTTAGAGCGGCAACATTTCAGATCTAGACCACGGGCTCGATTTCAATGCTTTCTGATTCAGTTCAGGAGTTTCTCGTCTATGAAGTTGAAAAACTGCTCTGCCCATTAAGTCACTATTCCCACAGAACAGCCAGAACCAAAAACCCCGTTGGGGATTTTGATTCCGGAATGGGTCGTTGATGCTCCTCGAAGGGTGTTCAGGTGCTTTGTCAGGTCATCCCTGATAGCTGGTGCACCCTAACAAGCAGTGATCAGAGGTGAAGATGTGAGGGTGTGATCTTGATCATTCATTTGTTCATTCCCGGAAACGGGAATACGCCCTGAACGCGGAGAATGTATTTGTATTATCCGTTTGTATTTCCCGTGGCTGCAATAATTCGTGCAGAAATGAGCGAATACGCTGTTCGGATGACGGTCTAAGCAGGATAGGGTGCCATGCTCCCAAACTGGATCTCGAGAAGTCAGATAAAGCAGACTGAGGCTGAGTCTGATTGAGCAATTGCAGGATTTTATAGCCCCGAACGGAGACTAATCACGTCTCTCTCTCTGCCAGAGAGATTTCCTAGAGTTTTCTCTTTCCGACTCTGTTTATCCGTGATGACATTTTGGTTGGATTCAGTACAGTAAGGATTTGTTTATTATCATGTTGCGCATTTTCCTAGTAGCCGCCCCGTACCGACTGCATTCACTACAGCCACCGACACTAAGGGAACAACTCCCTCTCTCGTTTTCAGTATCTCTTTGTCTCGGTTCGTTCCGGATTAGGAAGCTCAGATCTCCTTAATATTGACAGATTGACATTTCCAAGGGCTCTGCTAACGGATGCGGTGCCGAGGGGGGGAGAGGGGTGGGGGGGTGGAAAAAGCCAATATGACTTTGTTTCCGCCTTGCTGGAGGAGGCGTTTGTGTAAATCAGCTGTAAGCTTATTGACCCGGAGAACGTCTGACATCCACAAACAAGCCCGTTTGCCGTTCTGTCACTGCGGGGACGTTCCATTAATGTAGTATTACTGTAGTTCATTCGTTCGACACCTACGGCTAACCCTAACCTACGTCCCACTAACCCAGAGCAGATCTCTTGGTCCTTTCGGTTTAAAAGAATACAAAAGAAAACAAAAAACAAAAACATGTCTGCCTCGTCGTCCCGGTGGGCCCTAATGGAGAACGTTTGACACTATTGGGTTTTCAAAGGATGGTTTCCGTTTCGGCAGCAGTGAAAAGAAGTTCTTTCAATCCTTATTCTATCATTGCTGGGACTTTCTATTGATGTAAATTAGGGCTGTTCTAAGCCTAACCCTAATCTTAACCCTAGTAACGTAAAGCACATCTCCTTGATCTTTTAGTTTTTTTTTAAAAAAACGTAATTAAAATTTAAACACAGTTTGTTTTTCTATCATTGCCGGGACTTTCTATTGATGTAAAGCAAAGCTATTCTGACCCTGACCCTAACCTTAACACTATAGCACTAACACTAAGTTTAAACACACACACACACACACACACACACACACACATACAGTTTGTTTTTCTATCATTGCTGGGACTTTCTATTGATGTAAATTAGGGCTATACTGACCCTGACCCTAACCCTAACCTTATTACGCAAAGCGACTCTCTTCGTTCTTTAGTTTTGTCCCATAATTAAAGGTAATTAAAGTTCAAACACACACACCTTTTTAAAATAAAGTCTGTAAAATGCACTTGGAGGAGCGGCTACCAGTTCTTTTTTTTTTTTTTTTTGGACTGGTGGACTTCCATCACTGGGATTTCTCCCTCTCTTTACACAGCGCGCAAGCCGTTGTTTTCTATTCACCTGTTGGCAAGCAGAGTGCCTGGCATTTTCCGATTAGAATGGGTGTTCGCATACTTTTGGCGGCGTAGCGTGCTCGGCGATAGCCTCGTTCTGTGTTCCGCTAATTGCGGTATTAATATCGCGTGCGCGCCGCGTTCCCATGCCAATTCCTACTGCCTTCTCGGAATGAAAAAAACCTTCTCCGAGCGGGGCGACATTGTTCCCGCGGAGGTTGCCGCGCTGCGGTTGTGTTTAAAATGCGCTGCAAACAGCGCTAGATAGAAGGCAGAAAATCCTTAATCACCGCTTAATTAAGGAATCATCTTGTAGCTTCATTTCCTGAGCAGTAATTAAACCGTCTGAATACGTTTCGTTACAGGGCTTAGCATGTTCGCCCCAGATCAAGGTAGTGCTTTTAATGTTATCTCGCCGCTTTTCTTTTCCTCTCCCTCTTCCTCTCTGATACTCAACACAGAAACTGTTGATACTCGCCTTTTGTTATCCTCATCATTAAACATGAGCGCTGTGCTAAGGAGGTTCTCCAGGCCTGACAGCACAAATGTTTAATGACACAGAGAGAAAGAGCGAAGCGGCAGCGCGAGCGAGAGCTTGCATAAGACCAATCTAGGTCGCACTGACCTCGCGTTTAGTAAGTAGGACATCGCGGAGCACTTCTCGTGCCTGGCAGTCTGGGCTCGGCCAGGAAGGCGTGATCCTCTCGGCCCTGTTTACTCGCCCGCCTTTGAAGTGAGCCGTCTCTTAACTGGCTTAAAGCCAGCACCTTGATCTGTAGATTAACCTGCCCGGATGGGCCTGTATTTTCAAGCTGAGCCCCACCGGAGTGTCCGAGGGGTCACTTCCACATCCTGTGCCGTTTCTCCCCACAGCGAGAGCGTGAAAGAGATCTTCATTACGAAGGCTCGCCGTTGAAGGAGATGAGCGGGATTTCTTATCAGCACTGACAGTCGATCTGGTTTCCTTCTGCTGTAAATCTTATCAGTCACTGTTATACACAAAATCTCTGTGGGAGACGGAGCTGCTTCCACTCGAGTTTATTTTGTCCGCGGATAAGCGCATAAGTATGCAGATTTATCAAGCTATGAATTAAGCTTGCCGCTCGACCGCATTCTTCAAAAGCGCTTTCGAAAGCGTCCCAAATAATGCATTCAGCGAGAAACAATAGTGTGTCACTGATCTAAACTGGGTCGCGGGTACGGCGTACGCCAGTTTCTCCCTCGCCAGTGGCAAGTCCGGGATACGGTCGCTTCAGATTCGGAACATTTTGGAGGAAGCTGGGCACCAGGTAGGAATACCCCTAGACAGGGTGCGAGCACGTCTCAGGACTCATGTACTCTAGCTATATTTTGGCTACGGGGTACCTAGGGTGGGGCGAAGCAAAACTGGCTAACGCAAGTGCATGGTGATGACACAACAACCCCACTGAGAGTCTTTGGATGTCCTCACGAGCATTTTTGGAGCGGTTCGACCCTCTCGTTGACAACATGGATCTCAGCCAACGGCTCTGGATGGAAATAAACGCTATGATGTCCCATCAGGTCGTGGAAACCGAACAGTGCCGCGTCAAATGAGCGTTGTAATCAAGCAAACGTTAGAGAGTGAGACTTTTATTCGGTCAGGCCGTGGCTTTAAAGTCTTAAAGACTAGTAGAATACGTAGAATACAAACGGACCTTGTTTAAGGAAACAGCACCATAACATTAACTGCGTGTCAGACGGTACATCGCCGCGTCCATACTTACTTATAAAACGTGTATTAGGAACCTTCCGCTGGACTGCGTATTGGATTTTAAAAGCTTTCTCATGTGGTAGTTCTGCTGTAGCTTCTCCCACCTTGTAAATAAGGCCAGACTAAGTAGCAGAAAGCCTCTTAATCGGTGGCCTCAGGTTGGCTGCTGTGGAGTCATTTTAAAGATACGGCGGATAGAGGGGGAACTCGGCATGCCCCCACTTAGAATGGGCCTGAATCCAGCGCACATTTGTGGAGGAGGTTCCACTTTTAGCTCGAGCTCGTGCCCAGAGAGATACAGGAAGAGAATCAGCCTCAGATCCAGCTTTAAATGGTTTTATCTACCATTGTCTGTCAATGTTCGGGACCCTAACGAAGGAAACTGGTGAAATTAGTTACTTCTGTTGAACCTAGTCCTGAGTTAAGTCTCTGTAGCGGACATTAGCGGATCAGTCATGAAGGACCTGGACGGCTATTTAGAAGGTACTGAGTTCAAATCCGGCCTCGAAAAGCTCCTTCTAAGCACGGTCCTCGTCGGCTTTATAGATATATCGATACCAGACGGACATATTTGACACCGGGGGCAATTTAGAACCACCGTAAGCCTAGCACATCTTGGCAATAATCCAGCACAGACATGTGGATTACATGCAAAGTTCAGGATCAAACCAGGGTCGCTCCGTCTTAAGGTAAATCCAGATGCTGCAAGCTTTCAGAAATGGATCGAAAATTGTCGCGAGTTGCTCGCCCAGCTAGCAGGAGGGATGTTCGGATCCCAGAGGCCCAAACTGTCTGGATTCCATGAACACAAATGCAAACAGACACAAGGTCAGACGGCAATAAATAGACCTCACACTTCCCCCATTCGCTTCTACCACTGGGATTTCCTCTTGCCTTCCTCACCCTCACCCATCTCCATACAATAAAAATACACAAACCATTCATTTAGGGAGCCAGTGAGTGGAACCACGTAGGTATATTTAAACCAGCAGGACAGGTTAGAGTGTTGGGGACACGCCAGGATGCACCAGGTTTAGATTGAGACCACTGTATGGTCGGTTCTCTAAGAATCCAGGTTGGACTGGGATGTAGAAGAAACGAAACACAATGTGCACCACAGTTCCAGGGTATGTGAGGTGTACACAGAGCTCTCAAGGAGTCAAATAGACAGCCATTTTGTTCTTTTATAGCCAGTTCTTTCCTAATTCACAGACAAACAACTGGTTTCGTTTGCTGTTTCAGGAGAGGAAAACAGCAGCAGAGAGATGGCCGACACAGACATGGAAGGGCAAAACGACAAGACCAAACCCCCTACGCTGGAATCTGAAGAGTGGGATGGTCCTAGTAAGTGTCCTGTACAAGCATGCTGTTACTGACCAGAGTACTGTGCAAAAAAGTCTTAGATGAACAATGATATAATGACCATATCTAATTATTTCTCTGTCGCTGTTTTAGAAAACAACCAAAGCATACAAGAACTTGTAACTGTATGCAGTAAAAAAAAAAGCTTCTATAGGCTACAGTGGGAATTATTTAGCATGGTGTCCCATTATATTTCAGCAATAGCAGCGTCGGGGAGCTTCTTCAGGATGCCAGGTCTGTAGAAGCTTGATCAGAAATGGTCTTTTTGGAAAGTTGAAGATAAAAAAAAAAGGCTGAGATTGGAATGAAGATCAGGGGGTGCTATGGAGTGACGATTCTAAGTCTGAAATGTACTGTATGTGGTCATCGCACCGCTGCAGATCTAATGGCGGCCTAAGACTTTTGCACAGTACTGTATGCTGGAGGCACGCTGTCGGTTTGTAGGTGTGAGGAATCAGAAAATCCTGCCGAACGCTTGGTGCTGTCCTTTATGTAAATGTCATCCATGTTCTTCTTTCATACCCAGTCACGGTGTCTTCGGCGACATTAAAGCATTCAAAGAGCTCCCAGCGTTTGTGGCGTTGTATCTTAAAGCTTGCGTTTCAGCGCTTTCTCCCGACTCTCACGTTTATCAGATAGTAAGAAGTTCCACCAGGTAATGCTACGAATTAGCACAAACGGCATGTGACCCTTTTGTGCCGCTATTAATGACAATCTTGCATTAAAAAGTCTCACCGTTTTGAGTTTAGGCGACTTCAGATCGTCCCTGGCCTTCCCCCAAGCATTTAGCCCATTAGCTAGCGGCTAGTAATCACTTGTAAGCAGCTCTTGATGACACAGTTTAAATGAATCCATCTGGGATCAGGGGATTTGAGCCATTCAATAGCAGGGCAATCTAAAGATATCCTTGACAAGGCGGCCGTACAGAGGTAAAACTCTTATGAAAGCTTTTAATGAGAGCTAAAATTAGCAAGGCTTTGTTGGAAGAAAATGCTCGTCTTGGTTTTTGGCTGCAGCGCTCATTGATTCCGATTGTCGGAAGCTGAAAGGGAGTTTTTTACAGAGCCTTTGTAGCGAGGTAACTCTAGTTTTCGCTAATTAGCATCTAATTATGCCAAGCCACGCCACGTAGGCAAAAGTATGCGCACACCCGGGCGTCTAGACGGCTCCGGGAATGTTGGCTTTCATGAACTCTTTGGATTGCTAGCAGATTATGGATCGTGACTGGTGTCACTGGACGCTGAGGCTGAGCAATAAGACCCGGCTTGCAGTCGGGGTTCCAATTCATACCAGTGGTTTGTTTGAGATCGGAGCTCTGTGCAGACCATGGGTTTTTCCAAGTTTGCTTCGTGCCTGACCCGCATTTATTCGTCCTACCGTTAGCGGTGTGCTTTACACCGCTAGGACAAGCGTTTAAACCGTTTACTTTGCCCAGAGGGTGTTCAGACATTCAACACACACGGAACTGGTACAAATAAAATCGGTCGATGTTGGTTTTCAAGGTCACCCATGGTAACAGGGAGTTAAATTCGCGGTGCGATTTTTATCCTGGTTGTGTTTGTGTGAACTGGAACGGGTAGAAAGGGATAACGTTTAGGACATTTTGCTTTTTGTTCATCAGACATGCCCTGTTTGCCCAGAGCAAACTGCTTTGCATAAACACGGATATATATTTAGTACGGAAATCTTTTTCTTGCATCTTTTTGTCTGGCCAGGTGAGCAAATGGATGGAGGTCTGTAGAAATTCCGCCATGCTCCGGCGATCCGACAAGCATCCTAAATTGGACTAAATTGCATTTCGAGAGAACCTTGTGTAGACCGTTGGAATGATGGACTTAAATGAACTTATTATCGCCAGTGAATTATAAGCAAAGTTAGCAGGGTTGAATGGAACAGATTAAATGGCTTTGCTCCAAAGCTTTATTGCTGCATGTGTGTGTGTGTGTGTGTGTGTGTGTGTGTGCTAAGCTTTCTGCTGGGTGAAGCACACACACACACACACGCGCACACGCACGCACACGCACGCTCACACACATACAGTAAAAAAAAAAAAAATATTTATCATTTCTTCTTCAGGAATCTCATTTTACCATGCAGATTCTCCCCTTTTTGAAAGAGAAAATAGTTCTATCTCGTCTTTTTCCCCCTCTTTTTAAAAGCCACTTCATCAAAGCGATGGATAATGCGCCGAACAAGATAGCACCACCAGCAATTATTGCTTGCCGGTGGCGTCACGTTGCTGAATGCCCAAAATATTTAATACGTACGACCTCCAGAATTTACCGCAGGTACATACAGGAGGAGGGACGGGAAAGGGAACGGGGGGCAAGTTGGTGGCGGGAAAAGCCCCCCGAGGGTATGTATTTTACACTGACAGTGAATCAGTGTTATCAGCGCCTATCAGATAATGCATTTATCATTAAATTTTGTATTTGCATTTCAATCTGCGGAAGGAAACGAGCATTGGCAGCGCACGATAAGAGAGCCGGCGACGCCTGGTAATAAACCATCGCTGTGATCAGGCGTCAGGCCAGGCTGAGGGGGTCAGACCTGCTACCGTCTGGTCCCGGGCAAGAGGAACGAGGCATCCTGCTAAAACTGCTGAGCTTCGAACTAGTGCTTTTACAAACAAGGACTGACGGAACGGCAGGGCTGGGCATTTGTGGGCCCAGGAGGGGAGGGGATTGGGGGTATCAGGGGTTGGGGGGGGGGGGGTTAGGATTAGGGATTAGGGATAAGGTTCATAACTGCAACATTTGAATGATTTCCCATTTGAGCAGATATCGTTGTTTTTAGTTACAATGACACCCTGTTCGTCCTGCTAAGCACAAGGCCATCCCGTTCTACCAAACTGGAGTTCCTGGTTCCTTTTTCTGACATGTGACCTGCTTGTGGTACCACACACCCAGCCGCCGGTGTGTTGAAAGACAGATATAGACAGAACTCAACCATCAGACAAAAACTGGACTCGTCATGGACACAGAGACCCGAACCAAGCATCTCCTGACTGGTGGAACAGAGGGATGTGGAGGAACTCCTGCCAGCCCGCAATATCTCCTGTGGTTCAAAAGTTATCAAGACGGAACGTTCAGCGTGTCCTGTGACTTTTGAATCCCCCTGCGTCCTGCGGCTTTTACCAGTCCCCAAAAACGTAGCGCCAAAGACATGGGCACCGGAATGGAAGTTCCACCCTCAGTTCCCAGGCTTTGTTCTCCGACCAGGGCTTTCCACTCGATGCTGGAGCACGGCTGTGAGACTTCTGTTGTTGGATCTCACTTTTGGCATTCCCCTGCCCTTCGGGGTCGAGTCGAGGTCAAGGTCCTTGTGCAAGCCAGCCAAGTTCTCAAGCAACGTTGTGCAGATTAACGGAAACGTGCTGCCGAGCTCGACCCTTAGAAGCGCTGTCCCAAAACTTTTGTCTATATGCTGTACCTCAGATCAATATATTCTAAGTTTTGTTGGGTTCTGGCATCCGCAAAACTTTTTTTTTTCAAATGATTTTATTCATTTGAATATGATATTAAAGGTGGCTCGGGTTGCCATTTCCAGCTACAGCCACTATATACGGAAGAATAATATTTTCTGCCTGTGTGGAAGTTTTAAACCCAAATGCGCAATACACGCAAAACAGGGGGTCGCTCGCGTTTTTATCACAACTTCCTCATCTTCGCTTGTCTCCGAGGAGTGTTTTGGCCTTGAAAGGTCTCTGATCGTCGCTGTCCTTCCTCAGAAGAACCTGCAAACGTCCATGGCATATCGTCCAATCCTAAATTGGATTACAGCCTACGTTCAGACCACTGCTCTTACGCGTCGTTTATTGGGAACACTTTTCCGACGCGTGCCGATTTCACCTGACGGCGATGATCTTGTTGCATTGCCCAGCTGCAATCTGGCCTACGCTAATGCGACTCGCTGAGTTTTCGTGTGAATGCGGGATGGAAAGGAGACGGCCCCATTGTCACCCAACAGGAAGCGGTCCGAACAGGAAATTGGGAAAATGGCAAAATTGTCTTCCACGCAGGAGTACAGTGCACGGACATTCATCCTGGCACGTAATAAGCGCATTAACTTGCAGATGGCGTCTCTGCTCAAAGTCCCCCCCCCCAACTTATCCCATTGTGTCGGAAAAGTCAGATGAGCGTGCTATAATTTGAATAAAGTGCAAAATCAGACGATCAAATAGGAACATCTGAAATGACATGGCTTCCTGTTCGGAGCGATTAAAAGCAAATTTATTTAGTTTGACACTGTCTCTCCTGTTATTGCCCTCTATTTGGTGGGTATTCAGATCCAGAGCGTTCCGGCTCCCTTTGTTATTCCTGGGCTTAAGTTGGACCAGGTGCGATTAGGATCAGCAGAAGATAATTCTTAATCACTCTCCAGAAGGCTATCTGAATTGGATGTATAATGGCCATTACGTCTAAAGGAAAGGCTTTCTTAATGAACTGACTTTGTCCACCTGCTGTGAAGAATCCATTAAAAGCTACACTGCAAAAAAAAAAAAAAGAAATAAAATCTCATGCTGACTCATCGGCCGACATAAACCTACATTTACATATATGTAATTTAGCAAACGACCTTATCCAGAGTGACTTACACCATCTATACAGTCTTGGCAGTCTCCAAGCCATTGTGGGTTAAGGGCCTTGCTTAGGGACCCAGTCCAGTACCTTAAGCGCCAGGCTACCACAGCCCCAGTGGTCCGAACCTCTTCTATAATCGTATTGCTATCGTGGATGCAAACGTCCGTTTTTTTAGTAAATCGCTGGACGTGCAAAAGGTTCTGGTCGTGTACTGCTTGGACGCCTTGGGTTCCCACCTTCACGTGCAGACCAGGTACACCCCATCAATGACACTGACCTCTTTCGGCCGGCGCACTGTCCAGGAACGGTTTGACGAAGGTGTTTCCATGGCCTCCAAATTCCCCCGGATCTCAATCAGAGCGAGCATCTGTGCTCCACGGCGGACAAAATCCGGTTCATGACCGGAGCTCAACTGCTCGACCTTTCTCCTGGGTCGGACAGCGATTTGCTGTGAGTGTTTTTAAGGTCAGCCTGGATTGGGGAATCGCTGGGACGGACGAAGACGGAGCAGGACGTCCTTGTGATGTGGAGTAAGAGAATGTCAGGCGATGTGATGTAGACTGGCAGAACACCCACTTAGCTCTCACTGGCTTATCTGATCCTCAATCTCCTCCTCCATTCGCCTCGCTCTGGATGTTTGGCGTCTGGCGTACATTAGTGGTGATAGCTTGTACAGCAATTTTCTAATTATCACGGACTTCTTTGATACGCATCTTGACACACTCCTCAAGGCAGAGAGGAAACCGGGAACGTCGAGGGTGGAGGCGGGGTGGGCAAATGAACTAAAAATGAACTGCTGATCATGCTAATCATCTCAACGCTGCAAGTCAAGCAGAGTCTTAGCTCTGGTATTAAAGCCCTGTATGATGCGGATATTTAAAAAGGGGCCTCATGAAATGCAAAGGTTTGAACTTCAATCTTAAATAAATAATAATATAATTATAATAATAATAATAATAAGAAGAAGAAGAAGAAGAAGAAGAAGAAATAAAGTCTTAATTACGTTGCTTGAAATTCCTCCAGGTACTTTGGTTTCCTAGCACATTCCGAAGGCACGTTTAGGTTAATTGGTGTCTCTAAAGTGTCCCACACTGAGTGTGGTATGACATTAATGATATTAATAATAACTACATTATTATTCATTCATTCATTCATTCATTATCTTCCGCATTATCTTGATCTGGTGAATCAAGAAATTGTTCGAAGTGTAAAAACAATTCGGAACGATCAGGGTATGTGGTCGACTCGGCGAGCATTGAGTAACCCACGCCTAAAGCTTATCACCCGGCAACCAGATCTGTGAGCCTGACAAACCTCCGAGCAGACAAATCTGTGTCCCGTAGAGCCTGTCGAGTCCAGCCTGACTCCTCTGGATCTGCCAGCTGGTCTCCAGCCATCGGTTTTGGCCAGGTACAAAAGCTAAGGGCCAAGAAGTGGCTTTGGATTCATATCCAGTCACGTGGAGCAAGCTGTCCCAAAACGTCCCCCTGTTCTTCCTGTTCGTCAGTACATCGAACCCACCATGGTCCGACCCCTTATCTGTTACGTGCAACAATAGCCTCCTCAGCTTTTAGGTGAATCTGAGGAGCGGCTATCACAGATGGTCGCACCAGGAGCCTCTTCGATTGTTTGCACCTCTGTTTGCCTCCAGCAGGGTCCAAATATTTGCAAAGGGACCTATTCATGATGATCCATGTGCTGCCGGCCTCAGTGGAGCACGAAGCAGATGCTGTAAGGTTCAGCTTGAGGTTTACCAGCACTTTGTTTGTGCATAACGGTCCTGAGGACTGATTCTACCTGAAGATCATTTTGGATCTATGTTTCTCCAAAGCGTTCTTTTGAAATATGAAGGACGCAAGGTTCCCCGCCGCACGGTATCAGATGTACTGACGGCTGATCGGCGATGCATCATGAACTCGTGGTCTTCAAGCTGAACCTTACAGCATCTGCTTCGTGCTCCACTGAGGCTGGCAGCACATGGATCATCATGAGTAGGTATTCAAATATTTGGACCCTGCTGAGGTGCAAACAACTGAAGAGGCTCCTGGTGCCCCTTTGACGTTATCAGCCTAAATTTGTTGGATTATCTGTTCTGGGACATCGATGCCCTCGGAAAAGTTGCAGTCCTACCAGAAAGTAAGCAATACTCCCAAACAGTGCCCATACCATGCGGACCACGCGTAAAGAGTACCTTTATCACCGAGTCTCACGGCCGGTCCCGGTAAGTTTTAGTTCGTCCCTCGCTCTGTATTTGGCTAGTTCTTCCCTCTAATTATCCTCAAGTCAGGTTGTCGTCAGAGGGGAATGCAAGGCCCAGATGCAGATTAGAGACTCCTGGAGATGAGGGTGTAAAAGGGATTTAATGGTAGGATGGATTAGAGAAATCCTTGTAACAATGTTAAATAATTATAGTTCCAGCTGAGATCAAAGCGCCATTGATTGAACCCCTCAAGCCTTCAGCACGTACAGAGAGAGAAAGAGAAAGAGAGAGAGAGAGAGAGAGAGAGAGAGAGGAGAGAGAGAGAGAGGGACATGGAGGAGGGGGATGCCAAGCAAGTCTTGAAAAGCAGAGATTGGTAAAGTGCCGATCAGTCTGCTGGAGATCCACAGCGAGGTCTGATAATAACGGGGAGAAGGTTGTCGAGAGCTGCTTGCACTGATACCTAAAGCACTTTAAGGAGAATTATAGACAGGGATTTATAGGCCAGCGTTTTAATGTATGCTAAGTAGCGAGGAGGCTTTCATGTGAACTTGTTTACTTCTCGTGTAATCAGAAAGCGGCGACACGGCTCAGCGCTGCTCAATCGACCAGCGAAAGCATCTTCGTGGCTTCAGTCGTGTTTGTTTGGATCTTTATCAGCTGCCTTTGTGCCCAAGTTCAGGATTCACTCTGCATGACTGTCATGGCACGAGTCTAAACTGTGACACCGTCACGTCGTCCCCGGGTAGTCCGAACACAACATGCATTAAACACGACAGAACGCTGAGTAAACAAGTACAGTGTTGGGCGGTTTAAGCACCACTGGGTGTGAGCGTGCGTTAACTGTTACTCAAGGCTGACCCCACGCTAGAAGTTTGATACGATTTTAAGAGACGGAGGCAAACAGAGGTGCAAACAACTGAAGAGGCTCCTGGTGCGACCATCTGCGATAGCCGCTCCTCAGAGTCACCTAAAGGCTGAGGTGGCTATTGTGGCACGGAATAGATAAGGGGTCAGACCATGGTGGGTTCGATGGGACCAGCGGTTAAGGTACTGGCCTATGGATCACAAAGTCCAGGGTCCAAATCCCACCTCTGCCAAGCCGCCACAGTTGGCTTCCTTGACCAGTTGCTTGGATTGCGTGAATTGGAAGTCGCTCTGGA
>JAUZST010000703.1:63915-75867 GCA_034779995.1 Parotocinclus haroldoi
CACACACACACACACACACACACACACACACACACACACACACACACACACACACACATCATCTCCAGTGATTTGCCATCCGTGTTTTAAAGCGACATTTTTTCCCCTGCACCAGACAGCATGCTTTACTCCCTTGGTCTTTATCTGCGCTCCTTCAGAGCTACGGGTTTTGACGCAAATCTCTGACGATGGTAAATCAGAATGCACGAGTGCTCCTCATCCATGAACCCACAGTCAGTCAGTCGTGGTGACAGGTGAGAGGAATTCTATCCCTCACAAGCACTTTGAATATGTTTCACTCCTCCGATAGTCAGATTTGTTGGTATGGAATGGGAGGCTGTCCTCTAGATGACGCCGCTGATAGAGCTTTTCCGTACGCTGCGCTTTTGTTTTGCGTTTAGCCCCGAGAAGAGCGATTTGCAGATTGTGGTCAGAACGCCTCGGCTGAAGATGTGATCGAAATGAACTTGGGAATAAATGCCAAACGTTTGTCCGGGTTGATTTTGATTAGTAAACAAATGAGTCTGGACGATCCACTCAGTCGTGAATTAGTCCTAAAATCCGCCTTGGTCAATGACCGTGATAAATTTCGAAGATTGAGCCTTCGGAAATTGTGATATGATGCATTTTCTGCCCAGCCGAGAGACACAGCGAGGCAGCAGAACGACAAGGGGGGTGTGGGTAAAAAGATCCTCCTGTGTTTTAACACAAGTGTCTGAACAGCAGATAATGGCAGGACTGTGGGATATAAATGATGTATTTGCTTCTCTCAGTCCCGATAATGGCGGTTTTGGGGGAAAGGGGGAAAGTTCATCGCTCTCTTATCAAAGCGCTCTGACATTTCTCCTTCAGCTGTAAAATTTCATATCGCATATCTCTGTCTTTTTCGAGCTCGAGACCCTTTTTGTGGAGCAATACGGCACAATCCATTTCAGCCTCATATGCTTTAGCTGCTGTATTAATTTGGACCCGGTTTGGCCCCTGAATAGCGATGGTCCCGATAGCTGCACGCTTTCCTTATGACTGGTACGGCTTTTATGTGCTTTGATTTCGAAACCAGGCCTGCGTGTTCTTGGTGGACATTTCGCTCAATGTCACAAGGCACACGGTACGTACGTAATAGCATTTCAAACGGCACCAACGTCAACGACGGTGCATAAATTTGTATGCGGTGCAAACCGGCCTGGAGAAACGGCCCGAATGAGCCCTAAATTGGTGTGAGTGAGCCGTCTTGGAGTGACTCAGGGACCCACTCGCCTATGCGACGGCGTTCTCCAAACATGCAGGCGCACACGGCTCTGACCGCACATGCTGGAGATAAGACTGTTGGATGACACCGCTGTTTATCCTCGTAATCTGGAATGGCTGTCTGGAACGTGCCAGCATTTTCCTAGCCTTCCGTGATGGATCTGTGGATATTCTGCCTTCGCATATCTCGATCTCATTATCCATAAAGAGGGGACATCTAACCGCTGGAGGCAAATGGAGGATCGAGGGGCGGGGAGGTGTTGATTATTCGTCCCAGGGGCTGTCCGTATCCAGCGCATCCACAACAGCTGGGAGGAATGGCTCTTGAACGACTGGCAGAAGGACACGAGCCAATGTGAAACAGCCTTCTGCTTCGTGCATTGGTCCAAACACTTGCATGCACACACACACACCGGCCCGGGCCAGAACTTGTGCCCAGCTGGGGCTTACAGAGTGTGGGGATTGGGAAAGGTCAGCAGGTTTTGTCGATAATGAGAACATCATGATTATCCTAATTCTGTAGGACGCCTTACCTAATATCGACAGTGTTTGGCTTTTTTAAGGTTCGTCTACCTTAGTTTTCAGGACCATCCATGCTGGGACGTTCAGCAGCTCTACGTCTGTGCGGAAGGTCAGCCGGTCCTCCTCAAACGCCAATACGACGCATCTTGGTTCAGTGCAGAACGGCGTGACCTTTTGTGCAACATTTCTGCACGTGTATCTGGTCCAGCCGAGGCAGAAAAACGACCGACCTGTTGTTTGTTTGTGATTACAGAGACTGTGGTATTTAGCACACAAGTCACCTGATGATGTTTGCACGCCAGAAAGGGAACAATGGAGATGTTGCCGTACCGGGACAAAAAACGCTGATACACGACTGATATTTGCGTCCATAACGTTCTGGTTATTGGTTCTTCAGCCTTACAAAGAGCTCACGATGGATCTCCATTTATTGCAGATCTCACGTTCTCTAATAGACAGTCCTGGTAGAGATGCTCGACAGAAGTTATGTGGTTTGACTGTCAAAAGCTTCAACCATTACGTTCTGGTTGATACTTTCCAGCAGTGCCATTGAGACCAGATGTTTGGAGTTTAGAAACTGTTTCGATGAGGTCCGTAGTGGAGCGGAACATAAGGTACTAGACTATTGTCCAGAGTCCAGGCGCTAAGTGTCAGTAGGGTTGGGTGATGTTGTCATTTTAGCGCTTCTGCTCAAGCACAGTCTCATGCTTAGATGTTTTGCCATGTTGGAGATACAACCTCTTTCCCAATTCACCCCACATACTGCATTTAACATTTGTATGTTCTCTCAAAGCCGAGCCAAACTTTGGAGCTTTTGAGCATGAACCTTCTTGGCTTTTGAGCATGTCACCGTCTTCACTGTGTAAACTGAAGCACAACTTATAACGGGTACACAGCTCCTCTGGTTTTGATACCCAACCCTAAGCTCCAGAACGGCCAAGCTGCCGCAGTCTGGCCCTTGACCGGGCGCCTTAACTCGTACCTTGTGCTATCTTATGAATTGTAAATGAAGTCCTCAGTGTGAAGCCCTTGCCTGATTGGGCTCATTAGCATAAAGTTGAGATCTCCCACGTTCTCCATCGTCCGCTGTGTGGTCTGTTCAAGTGTCTCGAGTCAGACCAGGCCTCCCAGCTCCCCCCTTCGAGATGCTTGTCTACCGTCCCCTTCATCCCCTCCGCACGCCCCGGTCATGCGATTTTGGAGGAGCTGGCACTCTCGATTAATCACCGTCCCAAAAAAGTGCCTCAAATCAGTCTGATAAGATAGCGAGGCTCGGCGAGCTAGCGGAGCGTTAGCCGCAGCTCTGCTAATTAAGGCCGAGCTCTGCGCAGCTCTAACAAGAGGCCTCGGCCCCTTCCTGGAAGGACAAAAATAGAGTCCGCAGAAGCAGCCGAAAAGATTGTAATGTCTCACTGAGGGTTTTTTTTTTTTTTTTTATCAGGCTCGTTCAGAAGAGCATAGCATCCAGCCGCTTCGACAGAGGCCATCTGATGGAGCGCAGCTACGCGGGCAGGTGGAAACAGCGAGCAGCTTCTTTCGTGCACGCTCAGAGACGGCGACTATTTAACAGGCGTTCAGATCCCTCCTCACGATATCGGATTAGCAAAGCAACGGGTAGCGGTGATCCCCGATCGAGTAAGCTCGCTGATTAAGCGGCGAGCCGCTGTGATCTCCAGGCATGAGCAAATACGTCCCGTAACTGGTCATTTCTTGACAATGACACACGATGGTGCGGAACAAGAGGACGAAATATACTGCTCGCAAAAATGATATGGGTTTAATTTAAAATGAAAAAAAAAATCCCCTAATTGTTGTGAGCAGTATATATTGTAATATAGGTTTATTATAATCATATTTAGTTGTTCGAGGACTGGGGGACACCCTCTGAACCCTTTGAACCCTGCATCTTGACCAACCAGGCGGCAAGCTTTATATTTGGTGTAGTGTTGAGTAGGGGTGGGCGATATGGCCCTAAAATAATATCACGGTATTTGAGGGTACTTTAGCGATACCGATATAGTTGGCGATACATTTGAAAAGCATTTTTCCATAGAATTTAGACGTTAAAATACCTGCCCTCGCCGCATTTTGGACTTTCCTCGTGCTCGGCTACGCGCTCCGGCTCGACGTGGTGAAACAGATTGGATTTGGTGTTCCAGACGTTTTTGCCTAGCTTGCGTCTCTGTGTAGTTCGTTTGGTTAGTGCGTTTGATATTTTGTGCCGAAACCTCCTGCACGCTACCGAAATCGCTCCCCTTTTCTGGGACTACCTCCACACACAGCCCACTTTCTGCCATATCTGTCGCTGTTGCCTGTAATGGAAGTACGCCATTACTCTGCGTTACGTCGCCACGTAAAACGTTGTTTTATATCGTCTGAAAAATAATACCGGCATTACCGCGAACGATGCGATACGGCGCGGCCGTGCTGTAGTTACCTGGTCAGTGTCCGATCGTTCCGTGGAAAGCCATGCACCTGCGCATTCACGGGCTGACCTCGTGTTGTGTTCTGTCTCACAGGAGAATTAGACCTGCAGAGCAAAGACGCTGAGCGGCGAGTCCAGAGCCGCCAACAGCTTCCTGTTGGAACCACCTGGGGGCCTTTCGACGGCAAAATCGAAATGAGCACAGACGCAACCAACTTGGTACGTTGATGTTTTCCTCTCCAGTGTGCGATTGTTGCAATTAAAGGCATATTGTGATCGCAAAAACAAAGGGATTCGTTTTCAGTTCACGGTTGCCGTGGTTACCCGGGAACCACACTGAGCTAATCGTATTGTGACATCATTATTTCAGATAAATGAGCTCATTTTGGTGTGGGTGTGTGGGGGGGAGCGGGGTATATACTCAGGTTTGTCCTGAATTGTGAGAGCAATAACAAAAAAGAACTCGCAAAAAAAAATCATTCTTAATGATTAGTCTGCCGTTTGTTATCGCCACGGCAACCGTGACAGACGAACAAAAAAAAAGCATTTTTGCGTCGTCCTACGGCTTTATGTTCGCGTGTGAGCTTGCGCTCGTATCTGAATAAACCTAACCCTAGTTTTCCTGGTTATAGGTTCATCTGCCAAGCTGGGATTTGATCTCACAGCCTTGTGTTGAGCAGTTCTCGTGCTCAAAGATCAGGCTCGTTAAAAAAAAAAAGAAAAAAAGCAGGTCGTTTTCTGCTCGTGCTTCAATTCACGTTTTCCACTTTCTAGAACGTTCCCAGCGCATCTGAGCCAGTTATGGCCATTTAATGAAGAGCGAGAAGAACCTCCCATGAGATTTAAGCACAAACCAAACACGCCGCTGTGACTGGGAGCTAATTTGGCCCCTGACAGAAGCCTTTGAAGTGCATCCGTTTTTTAACCATTTAATCTGCATATTTTAGGACGAGGGGCTTTAATTGGTGGTTGGCGAGTGGAGGCCAGGCCTCGATTGAATGAAGTTCGGATCTTTTGTGTGCGCGGTGGTAATTCTCAGAGTGGCTCGAACAGAAAGCACTTAACGTTAAGTTCTCGTTAACTGTTACAGAGAGAGCGATTGAGAATCCCTCTGACCTGACTGGCTCCTTTAGGGTTTAACACTCCATTTTCAATGTGGATTAATTAAGAGACGCTTATTAAAAATGGTAACGAATCTCATGTGTATCCTAAAAACATAAGAAAGGGTCCTGGAGGAGGCACCATGTTACAGGATTACTGCTCTCTGGAACTGCTACATTTTCACCCTGTAATAGATGGCTTCTGTTCTGGGATAGCAGAATGATGATTGATGGTGGAGAAGCAGGGTTTTTTTGGTCTGAATCTGGAGTCAGACCGAAGGTAAGAGAGGGAGATGCGATGGACGCAAGACTTCCTGGTTTGTGAGTTGGTTGGATGTAGGGATGGGAAGGATCCTGAAGAACAAATGATAAAATATACTCAGACAGACAGGAAATGTTTCTCGTATGAATTAAAAGGCTGCCAGTCTAACCAATCGTCCTTGATTTGTGGCTTGTTGCTTTCAAAAGCTTTAATCCAATCAACTATTTAATAAACTGAAGTGTCTACGTTAAAGCTATTCATCATTCAGGGTATAATCGCACTCAGTGTTAAAATCATAATATAATGAGTATTTTAAATATATCTCAATAGTGTTATACCTCAGCCTCTAAACCCCTAAGCACATCCTCTATCCCCTAACCCTAATCCTATCCCCTAACCCTAAAATCACATTCTACACATTGGAACAATGCAGAATAAAATATCATATTGAAATTATATATTTGGTGTTTAATTAGGTTTTTTCAGCACAAAAAATTGGAAACACAAACACAACTTTTGTTGAGACCTTTTCTCATTCTTTACCTTTTTTTTTTTTTTTTTTGCTTATAGACAGCGGGAATCTTTCCAAATCTCTCCTTCTATCTATTCCACTCACAGATCAATTAGGTCATTAAAGTCCAATTACACAGCAGACCCTGTCCAGGTGAGCCACGAGCTCCCACACACACTTCCTAAATTAATACAAATTAACGATGACACCAGAACATAAATGAGTGCCACGCGGCGGCTGGAGTGCCAGTCCGGGTCGAAGCTATCGAGTAGCAGGTGTCTCCACGGCGGTAATTGCCGGGGCTGGACTTACCGCATCTCTCTTACACCGATGTCTGATTTAAGTGTCCGTAATTGATTTGGAAGCAGACTAATAATGGACTCCGGATTCGGGATAGTAAAGTCTCGATGCAGTGCTAATGAATGAACACGCTGCTAATTACGCTCGAGCTTCAGGAGCTTATGTTGTAAGGTCTGTTTGTAGGTCTGTAAGGTCCGAGAGCTTTCCGCTACGATAGATGGCAGGAAACACACCCGGATGTACAATGGTAGCATAATATTGAAATGACATGGCAACACACCTTTCTGAGTTCTCAGTCTCTGAGAAATCGAATAGATGGCTGTCACTTGAACCGTTTACACAGGAACTGGGTGTCCTAAAAAGGCTAAGTAGTTTATATTAGGGCTGTAATTATGCTAGTAAACATGCTTTGTGCAGTTGCTTTTTATGAACACCAGAGGGAGCAAGCGTGTCATATTCCCATCCGCAATTTCTTGAACGAACCCAACTGGACCCGATTAAAAAAATAAATAAAACTCCATTCCATTCTGCAATGGAAATAGAAACAAAATACTATGAGATCGTCTTTAGTTATTTCAATTGGGCCCTAATTGAATTCAGTTGCAGTTTATTTTTGTGTCAATATTTGCACGAAAAAAAGGACATTTTGTACTGTAATTCTTCCCAAATGTTTGCACTCATTTAATCCTACAATAGGGCATTTTGTTTACAATCGTCATTTTGGAACCTGGAAAAATTGGACTGTTTTTCTTTGTTTACCCTTCAGGGGAAAAAAAAGAAAATATATTTATGTCTTACATCTTTGTCTATCTAAATGTCTTATTGGAAGGAAAGGAAGAAAGAAAATCGAATCGTGGGCAAAGTGTATCGTTACACCCCTAGTTTAAAGAGAAATAGGCGGCAGCGCCATATAAAACTCCAAATGTTATTTAGTGTTTGGTTATTTAGTGTCATCATGCACTGGGTGCACTGGCTACACTGGGTGCACTGGCTACACTGGGTGCACTGGCTACACTGGCTACACTGGGTACCAAGCCAATCGGAGCAAAAAAGGATTTCATTGATGAACCGGCACGCTGTATAACCTGTAATAGCACAGCCCAGCATTGCGACACACCACGCTTTTGTGTACCAGCCGGCGCTACCGTCTCTTACCTGAATGAAGTGTTTAGGACTGGAAAAATGACAAGAGACCGACTGTATTTGCAGAGAGGAAGCGAGGGAGGCTTTTATTCTGTAATTCAGCAGGAGGGCGAGAGCGGGAGGAATTCTCCGAGCCGTCAGTCCCACGTTTTATCGCCTCCCTTACTCTCTCCTCCTTTCTCGCCCTGACGGCCTCATTGTTCGCGGTCCGGAGTTGAACGGGGCCGACGGCGGGTCCGTCGCCTTTTTATTTACGCTGCCAAAATTAGATTTTTCTTCTCATCATTACTTCATTAGTCAAGTCTGAACTTAGGAAAAACGTTTTGTTTCAGAGGCTGCAGTCTGTTTGCTCGCGTGTGTGCGACACAGTGTGCGCGTTTGTGTGTGTGTGTGTGTGTGTGTGTGTTGCTAATCTGTGCCCGTGGCAGGTTTCCCCTCCGAAACGCAGCACTAAGCAGCGGTATCGCACGCCTATTGTTGTAGCCTCTGTCATAGCAAGGAGAGCCTGATGCAGGCCTGGACTGGCCTGATAAGGAAAGAGTATTCAACATGGCTGGAAAAGAGAATCAGTGGGACTTGAGAGTGGAGTGTGGATCGAGCACATCTGTACACACACTCTCTGAAATGCAACACACAACACACGCACACACTCACGGGCCTAACCAATTATTTACACTTCCGTCCAATTACGTATGCAAGTCAGGTCTGTGTAGTCAAACCTAAGGGAATGTGTAAGGACTGACACCGCTGGAGGAAAATGCATCCCGTGGCAACGTTTTACGCGATTTTAAGGCTTTATCAGGCCAGAAATCTCTTCCACCGCTAGATGGTAATGCACTCACTCTGGTATCGGGCAGGAACAGGATTTTAATTCCGTGTTGGGCACACAAACGATTGTGGCATCCAGAATCCAGCTTTATCTAATGAAATATTAGGCGGAGAACCAATTTGTGATTGCATGCTTCAATTAGTCAGGTTGGGCTTCGAACCAATCAGGGTTGGGATGCTTCAACGGTAATGATTTGGCTCTTTCAGAACCTGTGCTGTCTGGTTCGTTATCAGCACGAACGCCAGAAAGGAGCACATTTGTCAGTGGATCAAAAGTTTGAGGCTGATTTTAGCTACCTGTTGATGTTCCTGACCTTGTTCAGTTCGATTCTGGGCCTAAATATATTTAACTAGACCAACAGGAGATTACGTCGAGGACGAATGTCAAAACTGGGCCTTTTTTTTTTTTTTTTTTTTTTTACTGAATCCTTCGTCCTTCGCTTGGTGGGAAAAACAAACCCAAGACCGGATCCAAAGCCCGGACCAAACGTCCTGCTCGGTTCCTCTAAAACCTGGACAACCCAGCTCTGCAGGGATATATGTAGTCACAACCTTGCACAAGAGGAGTATATGGGGTGTACTCTTCTTCTTTCCATTTCTAAAAGTCCCCGGCTGTCGCATATTGCAAATTCGTGACGCGCTGCGTTTCCCAGGGCTACAGATAATGCATAGTCGACTTCATCTACGAGTGAACCTGACATTCAGCCTTCTCGCTTTTTATTTCTCCCATCATCTCAGACAGGTGAACAGATACGGTTGGGGATGATAAGCACACAACTGCATTGTGACTGGAGTGACGCTGACGAGGCAGGACTTGATGTGATCGCGTTTAGCGGTGTCGGTAAATGCCGCGCTGCGACTCGAGCCACAGTTCATGAATGGCATCCGCTGATACAGTGTGCAAAAAAATGTTGTCTGATAAGGTATCTTTCCTGGTTGAGGGGTGTAAGTAGCAATGTTTATTTGCTGTTTGGGTTTATTTTTAGTCTGTTCGGAGACCACCGGATGGCCCTTGACAATCTTGCTTCGTCTGATCTCGTTCATCTTTACCATAACGTCAAATTCGGCAGAGAGAGCAAGATAAAAAGAGAGCTGTTTATTTGGCAGCTGTGCTCTGAAGCTAAAGTCGTGATCCTATCGTCGTGAAAGACCCCATTTTCCGAAAGGGCGCGTGAGGACTTTTTCAGGACACTTCAGATTTGGGAAACGTCCCTCAGATTGGACCCCAGTGACAGTGGATCCATAGGAGGTCCAGGACAGGACAGGGCCCAAGCCGGGACTACACGGCGTCTAACATGTCCCTCCACAAACCACTGACCTGTAGTTGAGGAGTATATCGTTTTTGAATGCTTGAACCCTTCTGGGTGTGGTCATGAAGGACCACGGAGAACAGAGCACTGGGGACATTGCAGTCCCAGCCATGGCTACTGTTGCGGTGCTGGATCTGTTCGGGTACGGCCATTCATTCCTGTGAGACACCTGACCTGGCCACCTTGAAAACCAAGCTGCTGTGGCGATGGGTTTTGCCGCAGTGTACAAATGAAGATGAGGCTGATAAACAAATCTAGCATCTAGCACATCTGCCATGGGATTTAATAGCAAATGTGTAAGATCTTACACCCCGGGGATAAACCACCTACCAGCATGTTTTGTGAAAATGGGAGGAATCTGGAGCGCCTTCAACCCGAGCTTCGATTAAGATTCAGCCTTGGAGATTTGAAGAATTAATACCTCCTATAGGACTATCCGCAACACTTTCATGTGCAGCCTTTTGAAAATAGCAGCATTTGGTGATCTTCGGGCCATTAATCCTGTTTAATCGAGACAGAATCCGCAGGACTGTACACAGTATCTTCCGCCTCAGTTTGTACAAGGGGATTTTGCCAAAGGTGTGGCCATACACCAATAAACTCCACAGCAAACATAGCCGAGTGTGATTGAGAGGGGTATGAGCGGCACCAGCTGCTTTGCCATCTGTCACTGTCAAGGCTCCCTTTATGGGACACGAAAGCATCTTTCTCGGAAAAGGAGCCCAGATAATCCTCAATTGTTCATCTTTGCAAATGCAATCCCCCATCGGAATTCCGCCACGCGCTCGCCGGATGAGCTAATTGGTAGCGAAGCGTGTGAAGTGGGCGAGGTGAGGTCGTGCTGGCTGACCGTTCGTACGGCATTTTCACTCGCCGCTTGTGGCTCGGATTTTAGCGGTTTCCGGGGTTTGTTTTATTTTTGTCCGTTCGGGACACTCTAATATCCTCGCCTTAAAATCAAGAGATAACTCGGAGCGCGAATCGCGTCCCTTTTTGAGACCCGATGCCTCTCTTGGCCTCACGTTGGCTGAGATATCAAACCTGAGCCCTGACCCCGGCAAAAATCAGGTGGCCTCCCATGATTGCCGGTCCGAACTTGTACTCCCAGCCTGGCGGTCAGCAATCCTTTTGTCGGGATGCCAGCGTTCCTGCCACTCCAGATGGAGAAACAGCACCGAATGAAAGTATTCAGTGCGAAAACCATGAATTTTCAGCCTCGTGTGGTCATCTGGTGCGTTATCACAAACCATTCTCTAGCGATATTAAAATGCACGAGAAAAGGACGTCTGGACAGCGTCTGGGCATCAATCCCAGTGGTCTAGCACCTTAAGGAGGCGTCTACGAGGCTCTCAAAACAGCGCAGGGGTTGACTAATTGACTAGCGAAGATAATAAGCAGCCCCGGACAGCCTTTTTAGCATGCTGATATTCCCGGATAACTCAACTAATGGATTCAGTTCAGGCTTTTTGTTGCGACTCTGGCTAAATATTGCAGATCTTCAAAGTGGGTTCCTGGTGAGCAAAGCAAAAGGTGGCAAACTTCACCTCTAGCGAGGTCTTGGCATAGATAAGTCGATTGCCCGGGTACTTTCTTTGTGTAATTCCTGTTAGCATTCTTGCACCATGGACTGACAAGTGGGCCGTATCTGGATCTCAAAGATCCGAATGGTTAAATGGCCAGAGTCAGGCTTTTGACAAGGACAACCCACTGACCTGAACTTTAAAAACCTGTTGGTGAGCTGAAATGAAAAGCCCACGAGAGAGGCTCTTACCCCCAAGAGAATCTGGAGACTCCGTACATGGTATTGTCCATCGTCACGTGTTACAAAAGGCCGTGTCGTATGCTGATAAAAGGGGGTCTGGCAAACATTTCAGGTTTTATTTATTCCTGAGATTTCCATTGCGTCCGCATTTTGACCTGAAATGAATCCAATCAAGCCTAATCACCCGGCTTTTACCAAGATGCGCCAATCGTCCCGAATCTGAGCGGAGCATTACAGGTCTGTCGTTTGCGCTCCTCACAAGAAAGGACCCGGAGACTGGACTGAAAGGGGAAGAATTCAAATTAAAAAGGCGAGAAGGGAGGAAGAGGCATGTCACTTTGGCAGCTGAATTGAAAGCCGAATGAGGAACACGTTCTGTCCCTTCTGGTCGTTATTAGAATGCAAAGCAAGCATTATGAATTCGGTGCACTCGGGCCCCGAGCACGAGGGAGGGGGGGGGGGGGGGCTCGGTGGGTAGCCCCGCTGCCTCACAGCAAGAAGGTCCCGGGTTCGATCCCCGGGCGGGGCGGCCTGGGTCCTT